>CATOUR010000590.1:0-29764 GCA_951848785.1 Callosobruchus maculatus
AGATTAAAGACTGCCAAAGGTTATATAACTGCTAACAAATCATATGTTACAAAATTGGTATCAAATTCAGATAATTACTTCACTGAAAATCCGCACCAAATTATTATGCGAGTGTCAGATAAACTATATACTGATGTAGAGTTTCGTAATGCTAGCAGAACCTTATCATCTGGGACTGTCGTTCCAGTTAAGGGCATTGAGTATTCCTCTAAAGGTGTTCCTCGCTTGAAGACAGAAGAAGGATATCTTACTGCAAATAAAAACTATGTGACAGCTGCTGGAAATACCAATAACAATTACTTTGTCACTAATCCAAAAAAAGTTAAGCTCTTAATTGATGATTGCTTCTACAATAATGTTGAATTTACTAAAAAAGGACAGGCCGTTAAGAAGAATACGATTGTTGAAGTTGAAGCAATCGAATATACAAATAATGGCATACCAAGGTTAAAGACGAAACATGGGTATTTAACTGCTAATAAGTGGTATGTAGCAAAAGTTGATTAAGCTATCCGCCAATAAACAGCCTTATTGATTAAAGTAAAGAGAATATTTGAAAGGTTAAATATATATTGACATCTTTGTTGAACTTATTTTTGTACGAGTTCGACAAAGGTGTTTTTTTAAAGAGAAAAAGATTTTATTGGTCAAAAAATTTCGCTATTTATAAAGGGGCTAAAAGTGTTGTTGAAATTGATGAAAAGCATAACAATCATTTTTTATTCAATCAATATCGAAATAAAAAAAGTAATAAGATAAAACCTAAGACTATTAAAATATATAAAATAAAATACCGCCAATATTTACAGTTCGATTAAGGTCTAAGATAAATTATTGAAACTTACTGATAGTTATGAGAAAATGTAAAAGATTGAATGCAGTTTTGGCTGTATTGATGAATATATAAGTTAAACAAAATTGAAATAAAACTAGTTGTTGACTAGTTAGGGAAAGGATTTTGTATCAAATGATTACAGCTTTAATTATTGCCGGTGGAGTCGGTAAACGAATGGGGCAGGATATTCCTAAACAGTTTATTATGATTGAGGAAAAGCCAATCATTATTTACACATTGGAATCTTTTCAAAAGCATCCACTCATTGATCGAATCTTAGTTGTGTGTAAAAAAGGTTGGGAACAAACACTAGATGCCTATGCAAAAGAGTACCATATTGACAAATTACAATGGATTATCCCAGGGGGAAATTCTGGTCAAGAATCAATTAACAATGGGGTTAATTTCTTAAAAGAACATTCAAACCCAGAAGATACTATTGTTATCCATGACGGAATTCGTCCATTAGTTGATGAATTAGTTTTATCTGATGTAATTGTTAAGTGTCAAGAATACGGCAATGCAGTGACTTCGTTGCCATATAATGAACAAATTTTTGTAAAAGAAACTGAGGAAACAACTCGACAATATATTAATCGTGAAACATTACGTCGCGTGTCAACGCCACAAGCCTATAAATTTGAAAAATTAACTTGGGCTTACGAAAAAGCATTCCGTGAGAATATTGGTATTTCTGAATCGTCATATACGAATACTATGATGGTGGATTTAGGCGAAACATTGTATTTTGCTTTAGGCTCAGATAAAAACATTAAGTTAACCACACAAGATGACTTACAGTTATTTAAAGGCTTCTTGAAAATGAAAGAAGAGTAGTGGAGGGGATACCATGTTATTTACAGATGATAATTATTTATCAGACGTTGAACGAGTTTTAGAGAAGACACCAGATTGGACGAAAGTAACAAATAAATCTGTTTTTATAACTGGTGCTTCAGGCATGATTGGGACCTTTTTAATTGATGTACTTATGTACCAAAACAAAACGAGAAATGCGAATATTTCAATCTGGGCGATGGGACGAACATTGTCGCGTTTGGAAGAGCGATTTACTAGTTATTTAGAAGATCCGTTATTCCATATAGTTATTGGAGATGTGACAGAAGAAATTCAGGTAGCAGAAGCTTGTGACTATGTGTTGCATTGTGCTAGTAATACACATCCTAAATCATATGCCAGTGATCCAATTGGAACGATTATGACCAATATTGCTGGTACGCAGCATATTTTAGATTATGCAGTTAAAGCGAATAGTGAAAAAGTGTTATTTTTATCAACTGTTGAAATCTATGGAGAAAATCGTGGAGATGTTGATAAATTTACAGAAGACTATTGCGGTTATATTGACTGTAACACGCTACGGGCTGGTTATCCTGAAGGGAAACGAGCAAGTGAATCATTATGTCAAGCTTATATTCAAAAATATGGTATTGATGTTGTTATTCCAAGAATTAGTCGTACGTTTGGGCCTACGATGTTACTTTCGGATAGTAAAGCTTCTTCTCAATTTATTATGAATGCAGTCCATAAAGAAAACATTGTGTTAAAAAGTGCAGGGACCCAACTATACTCTTATGCATACGTTGCAGATATTGCATCTGCTCTTCTGTTTTTATTAGTTAAAGGGCAAACAGGGGAAGCTTACAATGTTTCAAACGAACATTGCGATATTACGTTACGCACTTTTGCGGAAACATTAGCCAATGTGGCTGGAACAAAAGTGATTCATGGGGAAGCCACCGCCCAAGAAAAACAAGGATTTTCTAAAGCAACAAAAGCACTACTAGACAATCAAAAAATCTACGCATTAGGTTGGCGGCCACTGTTTGACAGTATGGAAGAACCATTAAAACATACAATTAAAATTTTAGAAGGAAGCGGAAATTGATATGCCCAAAATTAGTATTATTGTTCCTGTATACAATGTAGAAAAATATTTAGAAAAATGCGTACGCTCTATTTTAGCTCAAACGTTTACTGACTTTGAATTGATTCTTGTAGACGATGGCTCTCCAGATAGTTCCGGAGCAATGTGTGATCAGTTTGCTGAACAAGATCAACGAGTAAAAGTTATCCATAAAGAAAATGGAGGGCTCAGCGATGCTCGTAATGCTGGAATTGAAATAGCAACAGGTGAGTATTTAGGTTTCGTAGATAGTGATGATTACATTGCAGATGATATGTATGAACTATTATATACAAATATCGTAAAAGAAGATGCCGATTTATCAATCTGTGGTATTTATGATGTCTATGAGGGGAAAGAGCCAATTGTAAAAAGTTTAATACAGGGAACTTTTTACAGAGAAGAAGCATTATTGTTAATTTTACAAGGAAATATTATCTCCGTACATGCTGTAAATAAGTTATATAAACGAAAACTCTTTGCGGATCTAAGATATCCTAAAGGAAAGTATCATGAAGATTCATTTATTATAGTAGATTTGTTGTCTGAATGTCAGAAAGTTTCTATTGATTCAACACAAAAATATTACTATTATCATCGAATGGGCAGCATTAATACAGAAACATTTTCAGATAAACAATTTGAGTTTATAGAAGCTTGGGAGAAGAATGAACTTAAATTGAAAGGTAAGGGAGCAGTTATAGAAGAAGCTGCCCATCAAAGAGTTTGTTTTGCGAATTTTTTAGTATTAGATAAAATTTTGATTAGTAATGCTTCGAAGGAAAAAGAAACGAAACAAATTGTTCGCTATCTTCGGAAAAACTTTATTTTTATTATGAAAAATAAAGTTTTTACAAAAAGTCGTAAACTATCAATGATTTTACTTATGTTTGGTCTTCCTTTTTATAAAATACCAATTAAATTGAAAAGAAAATATATAGAAAAAACAATAGATTAACAAGTTGTAATCTAAAAGTTGTTTTAAATAATTGGAGGATATGATGATTATTAATTTATCACAGCAGATGCAAAAAATAGAAAAAAGGATAGCTATACCATATATTGTTTTTTTTGAGTTAGTTCTAATTTGTCGAATGGTTAGCATTTATTCGACTTTACCAACAAAAATAGATTCATTATTTACCTTGATAATTATGCTATTGTCAGGTGTTTACTTCATATGTCACTTCTTGCCAATTTTTATAGAAAAAAAACAAAGAAGAATAGAATACTGGCTAATTGCTTTTATAGGAATTTTATTTTTAACAACATTTATTAATCATACGTATGCTTTTTCAGAGAACATTAAGTTGATCATTTGGCAATGTATCTTTTTCTTTTCCATTTACGAAGTAGGGCGTTCGAATGATGAATCTGTTTTTAAAGCTTTTGAGTATGTACTTTTAATTGTTTGGACCGCATTAGTCATCGTTGGGTTATACTTATTTTTTGCGCGAATCAGCTTTTCAAAACCAGTAGAGTCTTTGTATTACGGAATGAGAATCGGTTTTTTTGAAAATCGATTATATGGTGTTTTTGTGGAGCCTAACTATGCATGTACCATCTCATTAGTTTGTATTTTGGTTGGCGTGCGGAATTTTATTAATACCAATAGCAAATGGTTAAAAGTGGTTTGTGCAATGGTGATTTTTCTACAATTTAGTTATGTAGCATTGTCTGGATCAAGATCAGGAGTTATTCAGTTGATTTCAATGGTAATTTTCGGGATGTTCTTTACAATTTGGTTCTTTCAAAAAAATACATCCAAAGCAGTTATAAAAAAAGTTGTGCAAGCAGTATTAGTTTCTTTTTTCTGTGGTGCTATTGTTTTCGGGGGCTTACAGTTAATAGAAAAAGGGTATATTGCTGCTGCAAATTCAGTGAATATTGAAGTACCAAAAGTTTTAGATAATAAAGAAAATGAAATTCTAGGAAATAAGAAAATTACTACTAAGAGACCAGATGTTGAGGGGAAAGACGATATTTCAAATAGTCGATTTGCTCTTTGGCAAAGTGCGATAGATTTAATGAAATTAAATCCTATATTTGGCACTTCTCCAAAAGGTTTTGCAGATATAGCTAAAGATAAATTGCCTCAATCTCATATTGCTAAGACAGCTCAAACACCGCATAGTTTTTTCTTCTATTTATTAGCAGCTACAGGGATTTCAGGTACAATTGTATTTCTAATTTTCTTGCTATCTAAAATGTTTAACTCTGCTAAATTGCTGTTTAGCGTTCGAATTAAAAATTATATGGATTTTGTGTTAGATAACCAAATTGTGTTAGTCATTTTAATTTCTGGATTACTGATAACTGAAGTCATTTTAACAAGACGTTTTGCAACAGTTATCTTTTGGTTATACTTAGGTAAAATTCAGTATCGTACTGACATGGAAAATGATTTGATTAGAGGAAATGAGCAATGATGCTCATTTTTTCTACTCTACAATTGATTATTATATAAGTGGGAGAGTAATATCATGCAAAAACTTACGTTAAACGAAGTTCAGGCGAAGGCTGTTGAAATATTAGTGTATATCGATAATATTTGTCGATCTAACAACTTGCATTATACATTATTTTATGGAACCTTGATTGGTGTAGAACGTCATAAAGGTTTTATTCCTTGGGATGATGATATTGATATAGTTATGCCGAGACCAGATTATGAAGTGTTAATTAAAATCCTTGAAAACGACTCTAACTATCAATTACTTTCTTTTGAAACAAGGAAACATTTTCGTTATCCTTTTGCAAAGTTAGTTGATCCTAATACTGTAGCTCATTCAAAACAATATTTTGGTGGAGAAGATAAGGACTTAGGAGTTTTTGTAGATATTTTTCTAATTGATGGCATCCCTGATAGTCAAAAGGAGAGAAATGAACTGAGAAATAAAACGGAACAGTATCGGTTAAACTTAATGGATACTTTAGGCTTAAGCTATGCGCGAAGTTTTTATCTTAGTAAGGCTTTAATAAAATTAATAACACGTTATCCTCATCATTTTAAAACAAAAAAAACAGGAAACGATCAATATTGGCGTGATTTATATCAAACGGAGGCAAAAAAAATCCCATTTGGAACAACAAATCATTGTGGTTATCTCGAATGGATTCATATAGATTGGGGTGTGTTTCCTAATGAGTGGTTTTTGGAATATGAAGATGTAGAGTTTGAAGGACATCAATTTATGGCCATTAAAAAGCGAAAACAATTTTTGACTTTACGCTATGGAGATTATATGGAAATGCCTCCGGTAGAAGAAAGAATCACTCATCATCCCTATGATTTTTACCAAAAATAAAGATTATTTATAGGCTTTTTAGAAAGAGGGCGTACTTAAATGGACCAACAATATACAGCAACTGTTGTTATGGCTATCTATAATGGAGAAAAAAACATCTTAGAACAGTTGGATTCTTTAAAAAATCAATCGAAAAAAGTTGATGAAGTATTGATTTGGGATGATTGTTCTACAGATTCTACAGTTAAAATAATTGAAAAATTTATCTCTGAAAATAAATTAGGTGAAACGTGGCATTTGAAAATCAATAAGGAAAATTTAGGTTGGCGCAAAAATTTCTTTAATCTATTGAATGCTGCTACAAAAGAAATTGTTTTTACTTGTGATCAAGACGATATTTGGGATGTATCTAAAATTGAAGTGATGTGTAACGCTTTTGTAAACACTGATGTCAAAGTTTTAGTAAGCGATTATACTGAATTAGTAGAACCGGGAGGATTAGCAGAGGAATTAAAAAAAATTGATTCAGTTAAACTGCCTATTCAAAAAGAAGAACAGGTTGTATTTAATGAAAACAATTTATTTTTACGTCGACCAGGTTGTGTATATGCAATTAGAAAGAGTTTTATTGCAAACGTTAATCTATACGCATCTGAAATGGAAAATCCTGTACATGATATGGCGATGTGGGGAAGTTCTTTACTAAGTGATGGGCTCTATATCGTTAGGGAAGAATTAATTAGATGGCGTAAACATGGACAAAGTTCCTTTAAAAAAGAAATTGATTTAGCTAAGAGACAAAACCACTTTGAAGAAAGATTGAATACTTTACGCCGGAGATTACAGCGTACAAAGGCTGCAAAGAATTATTTAAATAATCAACCACATGTTGAAGAATTTGAATATAAAGACAAAGTTCTTTCAAACTTGATTAAAGAGTTGAATATGCGAGTATCTTTATTAGAACGAAAAAAAATTATTCCGATTCTATGTGCCTTTTTTAAGTATCATCATAAGTTTTATTTTAGCACAGATATGTACCATATCATGAAATATAAAATTAGAAAGTGAGCATAATGCTATGAATTCAAAAGCAAAAATGGTGGCTAAAAACCTTTATTATACTGTGGCTGCAAATTTTGCAACGTTGGGTATTTCGGTTCTCTTAAATTTATTTGTTCCTAAGTTGCTAGGCGTTACAGAATACAGTTATTGGCAACTTTATGTTTTTTATTCTTCATATGTTGGATTTCTCCACTTAGGCTGGATTGATGGTATCTATTTAAAAATCGGGGGAGAAGAATACGAAAATTTAGATAAAAGAAATCTCGGTTCTCAATTCTGGTATTTAGCGATTTTTGAATGTTGTATTTCTGCTTTTGTCATTCTTTGGGCTTACTTTTTCATGCCGAAAGAATATCAAGGGATTATTTTGATATTGACGGCCATTGTTTCAGTAATTACAATTGCAAAAACGTTTATTCTGTATGTTTTTCAGTCAACAAATCGTATTAAGGAATATGCTCAATTATCCAGAAATGATCGCTATTTATATGTCCTGTTCATTGCAATTTACTTTGCATTAGGAGGACGAGATTTTTATTGGCTAATCATTATGGATATACTTTCTAAACTGATTATTACGGTTTGGGGAATGTTTAGAGTTAAAGACATGTTGCGTGTGAACATGATGAGTTTGAAGGAAGTTACTCCTGAAATAGTTGATAATATTAACATAGGTAGTAAACTAATGCTCAGTAGTATAGCAAGTATGCTAATAATGGGAACCATTCGCTTTTTTGTTCAACAGCGTTGGACTATCGAAACCTTTGGTAAATTGTCCTTTACTTTAAGTTTATCAAATATGTTTTTAACTTTTATTAATGCTGTTGGAATTGTAATGTTTCCGTTGTTAAGACGGACAAATAAAGAGCGATTGCCGTCTTTATTTGTCACATTAAGAGGTGTTTTTGTTCCGTTGACGTATGCAATTCTGCTGTTATATGTACCCGTCAAATTTGTTTTAGGTATGTGGTTACCCGAATATAGCGAGAGTTTGAAATTTATGGGAATTCTATTTCCTATAGTTATTTATGAAGGTCGGATGTCTTTACTAATTAATACGTATTTAAAAACGTTGAGAAAAGAAAAAACAATTTTATTTGTTAACGTATTGACACTTGCCTTGTCGTTAATCCTGTCGCTGTTTGTGATTTTCGTTGTTGGGAACTTGAATTTAACTGTTGGGTTGATATTAGTAAGTTTAGCATTTCGTTGTAATTTAGCGGAAATTTTTCTATGCAAAGATATGAACGTTAAAATAGGTAATAGTACTGTATTGGAAACGTTGGTTACATTATTGTTTATCTTTAGTAATCTTTGGTTTGGCGGTAGTATTTATAGTTTCATTTCTTATGGAATTGTGTACATTATCTATTTCTTATTCATTCATAAGAGTTTTGTGAATAACGCAAAGAATTTAAAATATTTAGTAAAAGGTTGAGAAAGTTATTTTCTCTCCTTTTTTATTGAAAAAAACAAACTGTAGTCTTTGACACCTAAAAATGGTAAAATTAATGTATTATTTTAATTGGAGTGGGAAACTTGAGGAACTTTTTAATCACAGGCGGCGCCGGCTTTATCGGCTCAACCTTAGCAAATTATTATAGTAAAGACAATCAAGTTGTGGTCGTTGATGATTTATCAATGGGCCAAACTGAAAATTTAAACGCATCTGAAAACATCACGTTCATTGAAGGTAGCGTGACTGATCAACAATTAATGGAAAAAGTACTACAAGAGTATCAGTTCGATTACATTTTTCACTTAGCAGCGATTGCTAGTGTAGCAGACTCAGTAGCACGTCCAGTGGAAACACACCAAGTGAATTTTGAGAGTGTGTTACAATTACTGGAATTAATTCGGAAATACCAGAAAGATTTAAAACGTTTGGTGTTTGCTTCTTCTGCAGCAGTTTACGGCGATGAGCCAACTTTACCAAAACAGGAAGAATCAGTAATTCGTCCATTAACGCCTTATGCGGTGGATAAATTTGCTTCTGAAAAATATGTGTTAAACTATTGTCATTTATATGATGTTCCGACAAGCGCTGTTCGGTTCTTTAACGTTTATGGGCCAAACCAAAATCCTAATTCCCCTTATTCTGGCGTTATTTCGATTGTGATGGACTCTTACAAACGCTTATTAGCCAATCAAGAAGTGACATTCAATATCTTTGGTGATGGAAAACAATCTCGTGATTTTGTCTTTGTTGAGGACGTGGTTCAAGCGTTGAATCTTGTCGCTCATTCTGACCAATCACTTGGGGAAGTATATAATGTCGGAACAGGGAAAGCAACCGATTTAAATGAGTTAATTTCTTCTCTAAATGATATTATGAAAGTCACTTTGCCAGTTGAATACAAAGAAGCGCGAGCTGGGGACATCAAAGATTCTTTAGCGGATATATCTAAATTACGTGCCATTGGATATGAACCAAAATATAGTATCCAATCTGGTTTAGATAAATACGTTAATTATGAATTAAAAGATTAAGAGAATAAAAAGACGGATTTGAGACTAAATTGTTTATAAGACTTAAAGAGTAGGACATCAGTCGCTTTGATTGATGTCCTACTCTTTCTTTTAGTTTTTCCCATATTTGAACCCACCTCATTCCAATGGTACAATAAACAAGATTGGAGTGAGAGCATGACAGATATTATTGCACATCGAGGAAGTAAAGGCGCCCATCCTGAAAATACGTGTATTGCTTTCAGAGAGGCTGTTCGTATTGGTGCTGAAGGAATTGAATTAGACGTTCACCTATCTAAAGATGGTTATTTAATCGTTATGCATGATGAAACGGTGGATCGTACGACAGATGGTCATGGTGAAATCCAACAGTTAACATTAAACGAATTAAAACAACTAGACGCTGGAAGCTGGTTTCAGAAAAATCCTTCTGTTCAATGTGTTCCAACATTGGAAGATGTTTTAAATTGTCTTGTAGAAGAACAATTCAATGGTTTTTTGAATATTGAACTTAAAACGGATATTATCCATTATGAAGGAATTGAGAAAAAAGTCGTCCAAAAAATGAATCAAAAAAACTGGCCGTTTCGTTATTTATATTCTAGTTTTTATTTTCCAAGTTTAGTTAAATTAAAAAAAGCTGATCCTAAGACAGAAATTGCCTTTATTTATGAATCTGCAGAGGATTTAAGTCAAGCGGGACCGGCATTTGCGCTTGTCGATAGTTTACATCCAAAATTGTCATGGGTGTTGGCTCATAAAAAAGAACTTATCACAATTGGCAAACCGCTGCGGCCATGGACTGTTAATCGGATGGAAGAAATGGAAAATTGTTTTCAGCTAAAATTGGCGGGTGTTCATACGGATTTTCCTGAAGAAGCAAAATTTGCTCGTCAAAATTGGCAAGAAGAAGGAGAAACATAATTGGAGAAAGTATTAGTTATTGTAGGACCCACCGCGGTGGGGAAAACAGCATTAAGTATTGCTTTAGCAAAAAATTTTAATGGTGAAATTATTAGCGGTGACTCCATGCAAGTTTATCGCTCGTTAGACATTGGCACCGCTAAAGTCACAGAAACAGAAAAAGAAGGGATTCCTCACTATTTAATTGATTGCCGTGAAGTCAGCGAGACTTATTCTGCTGCTGATTTTCAGAGAGAGGGTCGTCAAAAAATCAAAGAAATTACTGAAAAAGGGAAACTACCAATTATCGTTGGAGGAACAGGTTTGTATATTCAATCACTTCTTTATGATTTTCAACTAGGAAGTCGTGAGATAGATGACTCGCCTGAAATTAGAGAAACGTACAATTTATTTGCGGAAGAAAAAGGGAATCAAGCCTTATGGCAGTTATTAAAACAAAAGGATCCTCTAGCGGCTAACAGCATCCATTTTAATAATCGCAAAAAAGTGATTCGTGCGTTAGAGGTCTTTGATAAAACCGGTTATAGTATTTTGACCCCGAAGGAAAAACCAGCTCGTCTCTATGATTATTATTTATTAGGTTTGGAAACAGATCGCGCTTTATTGTATGAGCGTATTAATCAGCGGGTGGATCAAATGATGACAAAAGGACTGTTGGAAGAAGCAAAACAGATGTTTCAGCAACCACATGCACAAGCAGCTCAAGGCATTGGCTATAAAGAATTTTTTCCGTATTTTTCCGGTGAACAAACATTAGAGATGGCGGTTGAAACAGTCAAACAGCAATCACGGCGATATGCCAAACGTCAATTGACTTGGTTTAGAAATCGAATGGCTGCGCATTGGTGGGATTTGGTTCAACAGCCAACAGATTTGCCCAAGTTGGAAAAAGAAGTAGCGGAATGGCTACAACAGAAGGAGAGTGAGTAGGCGATGGCCACTCATGAAAAAGTTATTTTAGTAGGAGTTGAGACGGAAAAAAATTATCAGACATTTTCTGCATCAATGGAAGAACTGGCGAATTTAACGGAAACTGCTAATGGAGAAGTGGTGTTTGTTTTAACGCAAAAACGACCACAAGTTGATCGACAAACCGTAATCGGTAAAGGGAAATTGGAAGAATTAATTCAATTAACAGATGCCTATGAAGCGGATCTTGTGATTTTTAATCATGAGCTCACACCGCGTCAAAATCAACTGTTATCTGAAGCGTTAGCTGTACGAGTAATTGATCGTGTACAATTAATTTTGGATATCTTTGCTTTGCGTGCGCGCTCCAAAGAAGGAAAGTTACAAGTTGAATTAGCACAATTGGATTATTTATTGCCTCGCTTGGCTGGTCAAGGAAAACAGTTGTCCCGACTTGGAGGAGGTATTGGGACACGCGGGCCTGGTGAAACAAAATTAGAGTCGGACCGCCGACACATTCGGAATAAAATCTTAGGCATCCGTCGTGAGTTAAAAGAAGTCACTGCTCATCGTGAACGAAGCCGCCAAAAAAGACAAAATTCAGAACTATTTCAAATTGGCTTGATTGGTTATACCAATGCTGGCAAATCAACCATTCTCAACATGTTGACAACAGCAGGAACTTATTCAGAGGATCAATTGTTTGCAACGTTAGATCCTTTAACCAAAAAATGGCAATTGCCTCAAGGCATGGAAGTTACTCTGACAGATACGGTCGGCTTCATTCAAGATTTACCAACACAACTGATTGAAGCCTTTCAGTCGACATTGGAAGAAAGTCGGACGATGGATTTACTGCTCCATGTAGTGGATGCAAGTGCGCCAGATCGGTTACAACATGAACGCACAGTTCAAACATTGATGAAAGAATTAGCGTTGGAAAATATTCCGTGCTTGACGGTTTATAATAAAAGAGATCAAGTGGACAGTAAAGAATTTGTCCCAACCTTATTTCCCAATGTATTGATCTCAACTAAAATTTCTGAAGATAAAGAACGACTGGTTCAAGCTATCCGTGCCCAAATGATGGAATTACTCGAGCCTTATCAATTAGAAATTAGCCCAACTGATGGACAACTATTAAGTGAACTTCGCCGGATGACACTAATGGTTTCAGAAGAATATGCTGAAAATGAAAATCGGTATATCGTGAAAGGATTTGCGAAAAAAGAGTCTGAATGGTTGGCTGAATCCGAAAAAGAATAAAAAATGGTAAGTTGATTAGAAATGATTTGTAAAAACAAATCATTTCTATTTTTTTGATTAGTAGTAGAAAATCAGCCGTGAAAAGATGGAAAAGTCCATATTTATCAGGTTTTTTGTTTTATGTTAGAAAATCTAACATAAGTTCTTGACAATTTGTCATTCTATTGTTATTCTAAGAAATAACTAAGAGAGGAGGATGGAGATGAGAGAAAAAGAGTTACGCCGTTCCATGTCAGTTTTTCCAATTGGTACAGTTATGAAACTAACGGATTTGACCGCTCGACAAATTCGCTACTATGAAGAACAGGGATTGATTCATCCAGAACGTAGTGAGGGCAACCGACGCATGTATTCTTTAAATGATATTGATGTTTTGTTAGAAATTAAAGATTATTTATCTGATGGATTGAACATGGCAGGGATTAAGCGTGTGTATGAAATGAAATTAGAAGAACAAAAAAACACCGCCGAGGCAACTCGTCCGTTAACCGATGCAGATGTTCGTCAGATTTTATACGACGAAATTCTTTCGCAAGGAGGACTTACTCAGCAAAATCCGTTCCAATCGAATGTACCAAGGCTTTAACGTTTCAGCAGCCAATAAAAATGAAGGATGGGGATCAGACCGATGACAAGAAAAGCCAAAACGGCAGAAGAGATTAAACATATTGCAGAAGAAGAAAACGTACGTTTTTTACGACTAATGTTTACCGACATTATGGGAACAATTAAAAATGTTGAAGTTCCTGTGAGTCAGCTAGATAAAGTATTAGATAATAAAATGATGTTTGATGGGTCATCCATTGAAGGATTCGTTCGTATCGAAGAAAGTGACATGTATTTATACCCTGATCTATCTACATGGATGATTTTTCCGTGGGAAAGCGACCATGGAAAAGTTGCGCGCTTAATTTGCGATATTTACAATCCTGATGGTACCCCTTTTGCTGGAGATCCCCGCGGTAATTTAAAACGCGCCTTAGCAGATATGAAAGAATTAGGCTTTACTTCTTTTAACTTAGGACCAGAACCAGAATTTTTCCTATTTAAATTAGATGAGAATGGTGAAATTACCACTGATTTGAATGATAAAGGTGGCTATTTTGATTTTTGCGCCAACCGATTTAGGTGAAAATTGTCGCCGTGATATTGTTTTAGAGTTAGAAAGTTTAGGCTTTGAAGTGGAAGCTTCGCATCATGAAGTAGCACCTGGTCAACATGAAATTGACTTTAAATATGCTGATGTAGTTGATGCTTGCGACAATATTCAAACGTTCAAATTAGTTGTGAAAACTATTGCGCGCAAACATGGCTTACATGCAACATTTATGCCAAAACCTTTGTTTGGAATTAATGGTTCTGGTATGCACTGCAATATGTCATTATTTAATGAAGAAGGTAATGTTTTTTATGACGAGTCAGGAGAGATGGGCTTAAGCCAAACTGCGTATCATTTCTTAGGTGGTTTATTAAAACATGCCCGTGCCTATACTGCGGTATGTAACCCAACAGTGAACTCTTATAAACGCTTGGTACCAGGTTATGAAGCACCTGTTTATGTAGCTTGGAGCGGCAGAAATCGTTCACCACTCATTCGAGTTCCTGAGTCTCGTGGTTTATCGACTCGTTTAGAGTTACGTTCTGTCGATCCTTCAGCGAATCCGTATTTAACAATGGCTGTCTTATTACAAGCAGGTTTGGATGGTATTCGTAATGAACTTACGCCACCGCCAGCAGTTGATCGTAACATTTATGTGATGAATGAGGAAGAACGTCAACATGCACAAATTGAAGATTTGCCATCAACCTTACACAATGCCATCAAAGAATTACGTAAAGATCAAGTAATGATTGATGCATTAGGTCGTCACATTTTTGCCAATTTTGTAGAAGCAAAACGAATGGAATGGGCAGCCTTCCGTCAAACCGTTTCTGAATGGGAAAGAGAACAATATTTGGAGTTGTACTAAAAGCCGTTACTTTTAATAATCTTAATGTTTAGAAAGAGGGAGATAAGTCGAAACGCTTATCTCCCTCTTTCATTCTTTAGTTTGTGAACGAATAGATAATTTCTATTTCACAAAATAAAGTAATTTTAATTCAGTGAAATAGTTTGTTTTATAGGGGATAAAGTGGTTTTTTCTCAATTTCTCTTTTATTTTTAAGCAAAAAAAATTGACAAAATCTTTCATAATTTGTGAAATGCCGCTATAATAAACAAGAATATGCGTGCAACTATTCTATTTTTTAGATATAAAGGATGAGAAAAACATGCGGAAAATGAAAACAATGGATGGGAATGCTGCAGCAGCTTATATTTCCTACGCCTTTACAGAATTAGCAGCCATTTATCCAATAACACCAAGTTCAACAATGGCTGAGCTTGTTGATCAGTGGTCGGCCGAAGGTAAGAAAAATATCTTTGGTCAACCTGTGAAAGTAGTCGAAATGCAATCGGAAGCTGGTGCTGCCGGGGTGGTCCATGGCTCTTTAAAAACAGGCGCGCTTACCACGACCTATACGGCTTCACAAGGGTTACTTTTAATGATTCCTAATATGTACAAAATAGCTGGAGAACTATTACCATCTGTTTTTCATGTGGCGAGCCGAGCTTTTAACTACGAATGCTTTAAATATTTTTGGTGATCAAGGAGACGTAATGGCCGCACGCCAAACAGGCTTTGCTATGTTGTCAGAAAGCAGTGTACAAGAAGTGATGGATTTGGCACCAGTGGCTCACTTGGCTTCGATTGAAGCGAGTGTTCCATTTATGAACTTTTTTGATGGCTTTAGAACAAGTCATGAAATTCAAAAAGTGGCAGTTCTTGACTATGAAGAATTAGCACCCTTAGTAAATCAAGAGAAATTAGCCGAATTTCGTCGTCGAAGCATGAACCCGAATCACCCTTCCGTTAGTGGAATGAACCAAAATCCAGATATTCACTTTCAACAACGAGAAACAATAAATCCTTATTATGAAGAATTACCTGGTATTGTTCAAAAATATATGACAGAAATAAACCGGTTACGGGGAACCAATTATGATTTGGTGACGTATTATGGCGCAGAAGATGCAGAAGAAGTGATCGTTACAATGGGTTCAGTTGCGCAAACAATTGAACAGACTGTTGATTATTTACAAGAAAAGGGAAGAAAAGTTGGCTTCCTTAATGTCCATCTTTATCGACCATTTCCAGTTGAAACATTTCTCGAAAAAATACCACAATCAGTTAAAGCAATTGCTGTTTTGGATCGGACGAAAGAGCCCGGTTCTGGTGGCGAACCGTATTATTGGATGTCCAAAGTGCGATGTATGAAGCGGACATTCGCCCAACAATTATTGGTGGGCGCTATGGTTTAGGTTCTAAAGATGTACTGCCAAATCAAATTGTTGCGGTTTTTGATGAATTAATGAAAGAACGTTCTGCCATGAAGAAGCGTTTTACAATTGGGATTGATGATGATTTAACTTATACTTCATTAGAAGTTGGCAAACCACTTGAATTTGACGAATCCGAAAACCTATCAAGCTAAATTTTGGGGGCTTTGGTTCTGATGGCACAGTAGGGGCGAACAAGTCAGCAATTAAGATTATCGGTGATCATACAGACAAGTTTGCGCAAGGCTTTTTCTATTATGATTCAAAAAAATCAGGCGGGTTGACCGTTTCTCATTTACGTTTTGGCGAGACGCCTATTCGTTCAACGTGCCTCATTGAACATTCTGATTTTGTAGCCTGTCATACAGCCGCTTATTTGCATACCTATGATTTAGTAAAAGGGTTAAAAAAAGGCGGTACTTTCCTCTTAAATACCATTTGGAATGATGAACAACTAGCACGATTTTTACCAAATCAATTAAAACGGTATCTAGCTGAAAATGAGATTCAGTTTTATACAATCAATGCAGTAAAATTAGCTAGTGAAGTCGGACTAGGCGGCCGAATTAATACCGCAATGGAAACAGCTTTCTTCAAATTAGCGGAAATCATGCCTTTTGAGCAAGTGTTACCAATTTTAAAAGAAGAAGCACTGAAAAGTTATGGTCATAAGTCCATGAAAGTTGTCGAAAAAAATATTCAAGCAATCGATAAGACCGTTGAATTGTTGCATCAGGTACCTGTTCCAGAAGAGTGGAGAACGCTTGAAGTTCAACCGCGAAAACGTTCAGAAAATGTTAGTGATTTTGTTCATGAAATTGTTGAACCGATTAATCGTCAAGAAGGCAATGCGTTATCTGTTGCGACACTAGCGAAAAATGGGATGACAGATGGGCGGATGCCTTTGGGAACTGCGGCAGTTGAAAAACGTGGGGTGGCATTAGAAGTACCTGAATGGATTAGCGATCGGTGTACCATGTGTAATGAGTGTGCCTTTGTATGTCCCCATGCGGCGATACGACCATTCTTAGCCGATGAAGAAGAAATGACTGAAGCTCCAGAAGGATTCATTGTGCGTGATCTACGTGGTGCCGACGGCTTGAAGTATCGTATCCAAGTCTCAGTCAAAGATTGTACTGGCTGTGGTCTTTGTGTTGAAGCCTGTCCAGCTAAAGGCAAAGCTTTAGTAATGAAACCTTATGAAGAAGAAAAAGAGCAGGCTATGAACTGGGCGTTTGCTATGACGTTACGTCAAAAAGAAAACCCAGCAAAACCGAATACTGTTTTAGGTTCGCAATTTAATAAACCTTTATTAGAGTTTTCTGGTGCTTGTTCTGGTTGCGGCGAAACGCCTTATGTTAAATTATTGACGCAAATGTTTGGTGACCGAATGCTGATTGCTAATGCAACAGGTTGCTCATCGATTTGGGGTGCTGCAGCGGGTGTGACACCTTACACTACGAATGAACAAGGACAAGGTCCAGCCTGGTCAAATTCTCTTTTAGAGGATAATGCCGAGTTTGGTTACGGCATGTTGTTAGCAACGCAAGCGCGTCGCGAACGTTTAGCTAGTAAAATGACCAAAGCTTTTTCTGTAGCCAGTGACTCATTGCGTCTATTGATGGAAGATTGGATAGCACATCTGTCCGAAAGTGAAGGTACGCAACAACGTGCAGCTAAATTACGTGCAGCTTTGCTTGAAGAAAAAACGAATCAACCTTTATTGGAAGCAATTTATGACGATCAAGATCTTTTTGTCAAACCAAGTCAGTGGATGATTGGTGGGGACGGCTGGGCCTACGATATTGGCTACGGCGGGATTGACCACGTGTTAGCCAGTGGCGCGGATGTAAATATGTTAGTTCTAGATAATGAAGTCTATTCCAACACAGGTGGCCAAACTTCCAAAGCAACTCCTGCATCAGCGATTGCGAAATTTGCTGCCAGTGGGAAGTATGCCTCTAAAAAAGATTTAGGGATGATGGCAATGACTTATGAAAATGTCTATGTCGCTCAAATTGCCTCAGGTGCAAACCAAATGCAGACGATTAAAGCTTTTGAAGAAGCAGAAAAATTCCCTGGACCATCGATTATTATTGCTTATACACCATGTATTACGCATGGTTTAGCAGGTGGGATGAGTCAAACCTTGAAAGAAGCGAAAGACGCAGTTCATTCAGGTTACTGGTCTTTATATCGCTATAATCCATTATTGCGAGAAAAGGGCAAAGAACCAATGACATTGGATTTCAAAAAACCAGATTTTTCATTAATGAAAGAGTTTATGCGCCAACAAGTTCGCTTTGCATCCTTAGAATCTAGTCAACCAGATACAGCGGAATTGTTATTTAATAAAACAATTAATGATGCTAAGAGACGGTTCTATAATTATGCTCGTTTAGCTGGTCAAGAAGAAAAAATTCGAGCAAAACTTGAAAAACAAAGTGAACCAGAAATAACTGCGCCAGAGAACGAGAAGCCACGAGTGAAAAAAGAACGCGTAGTTGATCCGGAAGCGGAAGCAAGAAGGGCTGCCCGCCGCGCAGAACGAGCTGCCAAGAGAAAACAACGTGAGCAAGATTAAATAGAAGTCAAAAAAACGTGTCTGAGCTTTTTGCTTAGACACGTTTTTTAGTTAGAAATGCGATTTTTTGATGAAAAATTTCAGGTTATTTGAAAAAGTTCCTAAATTTTTTTGATGTTTCCGCTTGCGTTCTGTGATGAAAGAAAATAATGTGGTATACTTGTTAGGAAATCTTGAGAGAGAAGTGAGGGGTATGATGTCGTTTCAATTGAATCAATTATTAGATTTGAATTATTGGCAGCAAGTCATCTCAACGGATTTCTTATCTAAGGATTTTGTTATCAATATCATAGATATCCTAGTCGTATGGTACCTCGTTTACAAATTAATCATGCTTGTTCGTGGAACAAAAGCAGTTCAACTATTAAAAGGTGTCGCTGTTTTTATCATTATCCGCATTCTAAGTGAGATAATTGGTCTACATACATTATCTTGGTTAATGAATCAAGTCATCATGTATGGTGTAATCGCCGCGGTTGTTATTTTTCAACCAGAAGTGCGAAGAGGGCTGGAACATCTAGGGAGAAGTTCGTTTTTCCGCCCGAATAAAGGTGCGCAACAAGAAGATGAGCGTATTATTCAGGCCTTTGACAAAGCCATTCAGTACATGTCAAAACGGAAAATTGGTGCTTTGATAACCATTGAGCGCAATACTGGTTTAGATGAATACATTGAGACAGGTATTGATTTGGATGCCGATATTACTGGTGAATTACTGATTAATATTTTCATTCCAAATACACCACTACATGATGGTGCAGTGATTATCAAAAATGAAAAAATTGCTGTTGCTAGTGCGTATTTACCGCTATCAGAAAGCAATTTAATTCCAAAAGAATTTGGAACGCGCCATAGAGCCGCAGTCGGTATCAGTGAAGTCAGTGACGCCATTACGATTGTTGTTTCTGAAGAAACTGGTGACGTTAGTTTGACGTTGAACAATGAATTAATTCCTGGCCTAACGCAAGAAGAGTATTTAACAATTTTGCGTAAGGAGTTAATTTCGGAATCATCGGAAGATAAAAAAAGTGCTTTACAGCATTTTATCGATGATGTAACAAAGGGGGTTAAACGCAAATGAGAAAAGCCTCCCAAAAAAGCTGGTTTAATGGTTTGCTTTCATTGCTGTTTGCATTGTTGTTATTTTTTAATGCCAATGCAACAGGCAATAATCCCTCCAATTCAGGTTCAAGCCAAACGTATAGTGAAACACTGAATAATATTCCGGTCCAAGTCCAATACGATAAAGACAAATATTATGTCTCTGGATTTGAAGAGAGTGTAAATGTTCATTTACGTAGTGCGAACCGCATTCAATTAAACATGGAATCAAATGCTGACACACGAAATTTCCAAGTGGTCGCAGACTTAACCAAATTGCCATTAGGAACTTCGGAAGTGCCTTTGACAGTTCGGGGACTAAGTTCAGCTGTTACAGCTGAAATTGAACCGAAAACAGTGACTGTAACGATTGAAAAGAGAGTAACAAAAAAATTCGATGTAGAAGCACAACTTTCTGATAACATTGAAAAAGAAGGGTACAAAGTAAAAAATATTTCTGTAGATCCAAAAACTGTAGAAGTAACAACTGGAGAAGAAACAGCAAAAGCAATTGACAAAGTGATTGCGCCAGTCTCAAGTGCCAAACAAACAATTGATACGATTAAACAAACGGTACATGTCCAAGCGCTAGATGCTAAAGGTCAAGTCCTAAGTATCGAAAATCCAGCACCACAAGTCAAAGTAACAGTAGGCTTAACTGCGCCAACGAAAGATGTACCACTGAATGTTAGTATGACAGGTACGCCACCTGCTGGGATCGCTCATTACAATTATAGTTATCAACGTACCAAGTTAGAGTCAGTGGCCCGCAATCAATTTTAGATACGCTAGAATCAATTGAAGTACCGGTAGATATTTCTGATATTCGCAAAGAAACAAAACAATCAGTGACTATTCCCGTTAATGGAGAATACGTAGTTACACCAGATGAGGTTGACGTTTCTTTAAGCCCCGTGTACAATCAACAACAGTCATCAAATACAAATGAAACTTCAGGGGAACCTGCAAGTTCAACAACGGTTGGCTCAGGTAGCCAAGCAGTACAACCAAGTACATCCAGTCAAGTAGAATCAAATACTTCTGAAACAACAAGTGAGGGATCAACAGTAGAAAGTACAACTGCTGGTTCAACTGAAAATACAGAGAATCAAGTGACTAAGGAGAATCAAAATGGGTAAATATTTTGGAACAGATGGTGTAAGAGGAATTGCAAATAAGGAGTTAACACCTGAATTAGCTTTTAAATTAGGGGCGTTACGGTGGTTATGTGTTGAGGTCAACATGAAGATAGTTCAAGAAAACCTCGTGTTCTCGTAGGCCGCGATACACGTATTTCAGGTGAGATGTTGGAACAAGCATTGATTGCTGGGTTATTATCAGTCGGGATTGAAGTTTTCCAATTAGGGGTGATTTCAACACCTGGTGTAGCATATCTTACTCGTTTACAAAAGCATCCGCTGGCGTAATGATTTCAGCTTCACATAATCCTGCGGAAGACAATGGGATTAAGTTTTTGGGGCAGACGGCTTCAAATTAGTAGACGATCAAGAAGCAGAAATTGAAGCATTGTTAGACGCAGAGAAGACACCTTACCAAGACCTTCTGCAGAAGGCTTAGGCTCGTTAGATGAATTTCCAGAAGGCTTACTAAAATATTCGCAATTTTTAGTTCAAAGTATTCCTGGCGATTTAGCAGATATGACTGTTTGTTTAGATGCTGCCAACGGAGCAACCGCAACAGCAGTCAATCGTGTCTTCGCGGATTTAGAGACAGATTTCTATACAATGGGAACAAGTCCTAATGGATTGAATATCAATGATGGTGTGGGTGTCTCACTCATCCTGAAGCTTTGGCAGAAATGGTTGTTGAAAAAGGCGCAGATGCTGGTTTGGCTTTCGATGGCGACGGCGATAGAATTATTGCGGTCGATGAATTAGGACGAATTATCGATGGTGATAAAATCATGTATATTTGTGCCAAGTATTTAGCTGAGAAAAAACGTTTGAAAAAAGATACAATCGTTACAACAGTGATGAGTAATCTAGGTTTCCATAAAGCTGTAGAAGAAATTGGCTTAAAAGATGTGGTAACGCAAGTGGAGGTGATCGTTATGTGGTAGAAAAAATGCGTAAAAATGATTACAATTTTGGTGGCGAACAATCTGGTCATATGATCTTTTTAGATTACAACACAACAGGCGATGGCATGCTTTCAGGGATTCAATTGTTGAATGTTATGAAGCAAACGGGCAAAAAATTATCTGAATTAGCGGATGAAGTGACGATTTATCCACAAAAATTAGTCAATATTCGTGTCACAGATAAAAATGGTGCAATGGAAGTTCCAGCAATCAAAGCAGTTGATCGAACAAGCAGAAGCAGAAATGAATGGCGAAGGTCGTATTTTAGTTCGTCCTTCTGGAACAGAACCATTGTTACGTGTGATTGGCCGAAGCGCCAACACAAGAAAAAGTTGATTATTACGTTGATAAAATTGCTGAAGTAGTACGTGCAGAAATCGGCGTTGAATAAGAACCAATTAGAAACCAGACACTTAATGCTAGCTTGCGTTAAGTGTCTGGTTTCTTTGTTGGAAATCAAAAAAAGAAAATAGCTAATAAGCTCCGTCTATCATTGACATAGAGCGGTTTTTAAAAGGGTACTATTTTAGAAGTAAGATGCACCGTGTATCTTCTTTTTTTATTCGATAAAATCAAGAAGGGAGCGGCTGTAAATCAATGGAGTTATAGAATGGAGGAGCGAAATGGAAAGAAAAAATGTCCGTCAAGACAATTGTAGCAATTGGAATTGGCTCTGCAGTTTTGTTATTTTAGGTCGATTCGTTGTGATTCCAACTGGGATTCCTAATACGAACTTAGAAACGTCGTATCCATTTCTTGCTTTAATGTCAGTTGTTTTTGGACCAGTAGCTGGAGGGCTAATTGGTTTGATTGGTCACACATTAAAAGATTTTACCACGTATGGTAGCGCTTGGTGGAGCTGGATTATTTGTTCAGGAATTATTGGTATTATTTTTGGCTTCGCTGGTCGTAAAATGGATCTTCAACATGGTGAATTTACAACAAATGACATGGGTGCGTTTCAATATTTTCCAAGCCTTTGGTAATATCGTCGTTTGGGGCTTAATCGCGCCTAGTTTGGATATTTTGATTTATAGTGAACCCGCAAGTAAAGTGTTTTACACAAGGAGTATTCGCGACTGTTTCAAATATTGTCGCTGTGGGGATTATTGGAACATTGTTGATGAAAGCTTATGCATCAACAAGAACAAAGAAAGGCAGTTTATCAAAAGATTAAGAAGCTGTCGAAATAATTTAAATGGTTAAGGGTCTGCCCTAGTAATTACTTTGCTAATGCTCAGACCCTTTCTTTTATGGAGAAACTGAGGTGAGGCCGAATGAAAAAACCAATCATTACTTTTAATAATTTTTCCTTTTCAATATCATAGCCAATCTGAACCGACATTAAAGGGGATTCAATTAACCATCTATGAAGGAGAAAAGGTTTTAATCGTTGGGGCCTAGTGGTAGTGGTAAATCAACATTGGCGCCAATGTATCAACGGGTTAATTCCCAATATTTATGAAGGTGAGATTCAAGGAACAGCTACGGTTGCTGGTAAAAATATCCAAGAAACAAGTCTATTTGATTTGTCTTTTGATGTAGGAACTGTTTTGCAAGATACCGATGGGCAGTTTATCGGTTTTAACGGTTGCTGAGGATATTGCTTTTGCTTTAGAAAACGATGCAGTTGTACAAGCAGAAATGAAAAAGGCGGTCCACAAATGGGTCCGAGATTGTTGAGCTGAATCAGTTATTGCAACACCGTCCACAAGATTTGTCAGGTGGTCAAAAACAACGTGTATCTATGGCGGGCGTTCTAATTAACCAATCAAAAATTTTACTTTTTGATGAACCTTTGGCTAATCTTGACCCACGAGCGGGACAAGAAACAATGACTTTGATTGACACCATTCAACAAGAAACAAAAGCGACTGTTTTAATAATAGAACATCGCTTAGAGGACGTTCTTTGCGAATCAGTTGATCGAATTATTGTCATGAATGAGGGCGCAATTATTTCTGATACAACGCCAGATGAATTGTTACGTCAAGATACGTTGACCCAACAAGGGATTCGTGAAACCTTTGTACGTTACAGCCATGAAATATGCTGGGATTGATTTAACACAAGTTAGTCATTTAGACAAATTAGCCGAAGTATCAGGCGAAACAGTTTTGTCCAAAATGACACAGTGGTCTGTCCAACCTAGTTCAGTAGTGCAGTCAAAGGAGCTGAACTATTACGTTTGGAACAAGTGTCCTATCAATATGATCGTCACGGTGAAAAAGTGTTAGATGACTTCTCAGTAACTATTCATCATTGAGAAATGATCAGCATTGTAGGAAAAATGGTGCCGGGAAGTCTACACTTTCTAAAATAATTTGCGGGTTCATCACGCCTCAATCGGGCAAAATTTTATGGGAAGGCCAGGATTTTTCCAATTATTCAATCAAAGAACGTGCAGATAAATTGGTTATGTGATGCAAAATCCCAATCAAATGATTTCTAAAAAAATGATTTTTGAAGAAGTAGCTTTAGGATTAGTTTTAACGAGATGTGCCACAAGCAGAAATTGAGGAACGTGTGACGAATATTTTACATATTTGTGGGCTGTATCCCTTCCGGAACTGGCGATTTCTGCATTGAGTTTTGGGCAGAAAAAACGTGGTAACTATTGCATCAATCTTAGTTTTAGAACCTGAATTATTAATTTTAGATGAACCAACAGCTGGGCAAGATTTTAAAACATTATACAGAAATGATGACATTTTTAGAAGAATTGAACGCTTAGGTGTGACTATTTTAATGATCACTCACGATATGCATTTAATGTTGGAATATACAACACGTGCGTTAGTAGTTTGTGATGGACGTTTACTAGCAGATGCGACTCCAGTTGCTGTTTTAACAGATGAAAAATTAATTCAAGCGGCTTCTTTAAAAGAAACGAGCTTGTTTACCTTTGCTAAAGCGTTAGGCTTGGAAAATCCCTTGCTATTTACGGAAAAATTTGTTGCTTACGATCGTGAGTGCGTTTTGGATGATGAGTGAACGACAAATGTTAGGCTATCATCCTGATTCAACCTGGATCATCGCTTAAACGGCACAAGCAAATTAGTCTTTTTAATCGTTGTCTCTGTGGCTTGTATGACCACGTATGATACTCGTTATCTGTTAGGAATGTCTGTGGTTTCGCTTGTTTTGTTAAAATTATCAAATATTAAATGGCATCAAATATCTTTTGTTATTAAATTTATTGCTATTTTTTTCTTTGTTAAATATCTTAACGGTTTGCCTTTTTGCACCTGAATATGGGGTTGATTTTATATCAATCACGTACCGTGATTTGGGAAGGAATCGGACGGGTTACTTTGACACAAGAAGAATTATTTTATGAATTTAATTTAGTTTTTAAAATATTTCTGTTACGATTCCGTTGGCATTAATCTTTTTATTAACAACAAATCCTAGTGAATTTGCCTCCAGCTTGAATCGAATTGGTGTGAGTATCGGATTAGTTATGCAGTAGCGCTGGCTATTCGTTATATTCCCGATATCCAAGAAGATTTTTTTAATATTTCTTTTAGCACAACAAGCGTCGAGGTTATGAGATGTCTAAAAGGGACGGGTTAGGCCAACGAATCAAAGGCGTAGCACAAATCGTTTTAACCCTTAATCCTATCTAGTTTAGATCGAATTGAAACTGTGAGTACCGCTATGGAATTAAGGCGTTTTGGTCAAAAGAAAAATCGAACGTGGTATGCGCAACAACCTTTTCATCTGCGTGATTTTTCGGTAATTGATACTTGCGCTTGTGCTTATTAGGAAACAGTTTCTGGTTGTTTCCATTGTGAATGGTGGACGGTTTTATAATCCATTCCAATAAATAACAAAATTGATAAGGTTCTATAAATAGAACGGATATTTTTTTATTATTAAGAATCTAGTACTTTCTCTTACTATGAGTGTACTAGATTCTTTTTTTACAACTTTAAAGAACTAGACCAATTTTCGTTTTTTTAGATTTTTGTTGACAAGAACCTACTTTTAATTGTATGATTGTTTATGTTTCTACGGAATATATTTGCAAAGGAGGTATATAGACCAATATTGGATAGCGCCAGACCTGAACGTTCAGGTGACGAGGAGAGAGCTTATCGAAGATTCGGGCGGGTGGCTCTAGGGACTGCACTCTACAGATAACAAAGAAAAACTAATTGTGAAGTTAGAACAAAGCGGTTATCACGCAGGTAGAAACAATATAATGGGATTTGCTAGTTAAACAGGACCTAGTAAATACAGAATTTCAATTGGAAAGTAGGAATTAGCATTATGTGTGGAATTGTCGGAATGATTGGGGAAAGAAAATGTCACGGAAAGTTTGATTCAAGGATTAACAAAATTGGAATATAGAGGTTATGATTCTGCTGGGATTTGTGTGAATGATCAAAGCCAACAGCCCCATGTAGTTAAGGCAGTAGGGGGCATTGCCGATTTAGCAGCAAAATTAACGCCAGGAAATCGATGGAACAGTTGGTATTGGTCATACTCGTTGGGCCACTCATGGCGAACCAACTGTCGCCAATGCACATCCCCATGTTTCAAGCGATCAACGCTTTGCATTAGTGCATAATGGTGTCATTGAAAACTTTGAAGAATTAAAAGAACAATTTTTAAGTGGTGCTCACTTAATTGGTGATACAGATACTGAAATCGTCGTTCAATTAATTGCTCATTTTGCTGAAAATGGTTTTTCAACAAAAGATGCTTTTAAAGCGGCCTTAGCCGAAATTAAAGGTTCATACGCTTTTGCATTAATGGATAAAATGGATCCCAATACTATCTACCGTAGCGAAAAATAAAAAGCCCGTTACTTATCGGTCTAGGCGAAGGCCTTTAATGTTATTTGTAGTGATGCGATGGCGATGATTAAAGAAACCAATCAATTTGTTGAGATTGTTGATGGTGAAATTGTAACTGTTACAGCGGACAAAGTAGTAATCGAAACGCCAGAAGGACAAGTAATCAACCGAGAACCTTTTGAAGCGCAATTAGATTTAAATGACATTGAAAAAGGAACATATCCGTTTTATATGCTCAAAGAAATTGATGAACAACCTGCAGTGATGCGCAAAATTGTTCAAGCGTATACTCAAGGTGAAAAAGTGACTTTAGATGAGGCGTTACTTGAAAAAAATTAATCAATGTGACAGAATTTACATTATTGCTTGTGGAACAAGTTATAATGCAGGTTGGGTCGGAAAATCTTTAATTGAAACGATTGCCAGTATTCCTGTGGAAGTTCATTTATCAAGCGAATTTGGCTACAACATGCCTATTTTATCTGAAAAACCGTTCTTCATTTTCTTAAGTCAAAGTGGTGTGAAACGGCGGATAGTCGTCAAGTACTGGTACAGGTTAATGAATTAGGGCATCCATCACTGACATTAACAAATGTTGCTGGCTCAACATTATCACGTGAAGCGGACGATACCTTGTTATTACACGCAGGACCAGAAATTGCTGTCGCTTCCACCAAAGCTTATACTGCCCAAATCGCTGGTCTTAGCTATTTTAGCAAAAGCAATTGGTGTGAAGAACGCCAAACATTAGCAGCTGTCTCATTTGATGGTGGCTCACGAATTGAGCGTGGTAGCAGCTGTCATGGAAACCTTGATTGATGAAAAAACAACAAATGAAAGCCTTGGTGGAAGATTATCTGACGTATACTCGAAATGCCTTCTATATCGGGCGAGGAGTCGACTATTATGTGTCGATGGAAGCGGCCCTTGAAGTTGAAAGAAATTTCCTACATTCAAGCAGAAGGCTTTGCGGCAGGTGAATTGAAGCATGGAACGATTGCCTTAATTGAAGAAGGAACACCTGTGATTGGGATTGTGACAGATGCCAAAGTCGCAGCGCATACAAGAGGCAATTTAAAGGAAGTTGAAAGTCGTGGAGCAAGAAATATTGTGATTGCCTTGGAATCCTTGGCAAAACCACAGGACCAACTGATTATTCCAGATGTTCATCCGTTACTTTCTGCCTTAGTTAGCATTGTTCCAGGCCAATTATTAGCGTATTATGCAACCTTACAAAGAGGCTACGTTGTTGATAAACCAAGGAACTTAGCCAAAAGTGTAACTGTTGAGTAATCAAGAACCTGAGAGAGAGATGTTTAACGGGTTCTCATAAGTTTTTGAGCGTGGAGCAAAAATCCAAAGTGATTTTTGTCCCACGCTCAAATATTTTTTATAAAAGAAAGATATTCAGTCAAAAATGAAAGATTCAAAGAAATTCTTTTTTTCCGTTGAAAACTGTTTGCATTTTAGCAAAATTAGATATAATTAATAAGAACCGAAAAATAAGAATTAGCCAGTGAGGTAACTTTGTTTGAAAGAAAGCAAAAAGTAGGTTAAGCTGAAAGTGCTAATTTATTTAACAAAAAAAGATTGTGAGTTGTTTGATATGGATCAGTTTAGTACATTAACTGAACAAGTAATTTACTACCTTTGCAATGACACATCCTGCAGGTAACTTTTTAGAAACACCCGAAATGAAACATTTATTGGAACGACGTGGCTGGCATTGTGAAATACGTTGGCGTCAAACGAGAATGGTCAACTAATTGCTGCGTGTATCCTAAGCAAGAAAAAAGTCAAAATTGGTTATGCTTTCGACATTGACGGCGGGATTTTGATGGATTATACAGATAAAAAATGTGTAGAAGCCTTTTTCACAGGCTTAAAAAAATATGTGAAAAAAAATGATGGCCTTTATTTAACCTTTACTCCAAATAAACAAATTTGTTTACGTGATTTTAATGGCAGTGAAGTTGAAAAGGTCAATCAAGAAACATTTGACTATTTCACATCAATTGGTTTTGAACACCAAGGGTTTGATGTGCACAATTTTGATGGCGCGCCACGTTGGCTGTTTGTCAAAGATATGACTGGATTAACAGAAGAAGAGCTTTGGAAATCTTATGGAAAAGATGCTAAATATGACATCAAGAAAACATGGGAATATGGAGTAACAACCCGAGAACTTCGTTACGAAGAGCTACCTCTCTTTAAGAAATTAACGGAAGAAACAAGTGCACGGCGTAATTTTGAAGATAAGGATTTAGCTTATTACCAAGCTGTTTATGAAGAGTTTGGCGAACGAGCGAAATTTATGGTGGCGGAACTAAACTTTGCTACTTATTTAGAAAAATCTTCATGAGAAATTACGCAAATTACAAGAGACGCTCAATGAAGTCAATGAAGCGTTAATTGCCAATCCTAAAAGCCGTAAAAAAAATAACCAGAAACGTGAATTTGAAGATGAAAGTTCGTACCGTGCGCAAACGGATTGACGAAGCTAAAGAAATGAAAACATCAGATGAACCTGAAATTTTAGGCAGGCGCCTTATTCATTGTTCATCCACAAGAAGTGGTTTACTTGTTTAGTGGTACGTATGAAAAATATAAACAATACTATGCACCGTATTTAATTCAACATAAAATGTTAACTTACACAGTAGAAAATAACATTCCCAAATATAATTTTTATGGCGTTGACGGTGTCTTTGAAGGGAAGTGATGGGGTTCTTAAATTCAAACAATCCTTTGGCGGTCATGTCGATGAAATTAATGGGCAATTTCCAATGGAAAGCCAACCAATGAAATATGCCTTATATCACGCATTAAAAACAATTAAAGAAAAAGTCTAAAATTAAAATCTAATCCCTTAAAAAGGAATGGCAAAGTGAGGCGTTTTAAATGGAAATCAAGTCGAGGTTATGACGTATGCACAGTTAAAAGAAATTATGCAGGCGTTAGAAGCAAACGAAGCGATTACAGAAGATACAAAGGTCTTTATTGATACAGGCTGGGATAGCGTGCAAGAAAGTAGCCCCAGATGCGGTCAGTATTGAAAAAGTTGCTAAATTTCTAGTAGCAGATGTTTAACAAACCCCCCAACTCACTTCTTAACCAACAACCTACGTAGGATGCTTCCCCTCTGCTCTCA
>CATOUR010000591.1:0-38027 GCA_951848785.1 Callosobruchus maculatus
ACAAATGATTAGATGTTTTTATTTTTCTTATAAACTCCCTCAAACACGCAAATGCTATCGGTGCAGTCCACTTAGTAGCAGTGAGGAAAAGCAAAACTTTGTTACAATTTAAATTAGAAACTCTTTCTCGTTAAAAATTATCTAATCTTGTCTAGCGTCAGTGGGAAAACTTACAGCACAACGCTTATACAAGTTGTATAGATACAACTGGCAACTTTCTGAGAGTAATTATATGTACACGATATGTCTCGACCTCAAATAGTTAACCTGTCTTCAACTCAGTTCCTTATTGATATTCCACATTAAGCATTGATGCATTTAATTCTTGCATACTTGTTTATTGCTATAGTATTATTGTTTATTGCTATAGTATTAAAATTCTCGCCACCACTATTTAGCAGTGCAAACAAAAATCTAGACTCTATCAGGATATGAGTTAAGGAATGGAAATCTGAGCTTAGCGAATTGCCACATTCTTGAGGGAAATGTTTATAACCTCAGAAACGGCACATGTCCAACCGTCAGCCTTGATCAAATCGATATACTATAAAAAGAAGCTGTCGAATATCTATAGCTACACTTTGATCGAAAACTGAATTGAAAAAGACCACTAAACTTATGTTGTAGAAAAAATCAACCTGAACATAAAGTCAAATAAATCAACTGGTTATAAGTCGAACATCACGTCATCTATCGATAGAAAATAAACTGCCGATCTACAAAACAGTTATAAAACCAATATGAACATATGGGATCCAAAATTTATCGTTTTTGTTTGCATTTACTTTCCTGGACTTATCACCAACAACCCCATATACCGGGCGAGGCATTTATCTTATATCGAACAAAGCTTCAGATAAAATTTGTAGGATTCCATATAAAACGACTTCCGGATAAGACCGACGTACCGTTTTTGACCGGAAGTGATGTATTTTGATGGAAACGCTCATTTTTTATTGTGGATATCGATGCAAAATGGCAAAATATACTCTTTCTATTCACTCCACTTCTGATAAAAGAAACGGTACTTTCGGTCTCAACCGAAAGTCATAATCTGGACCATGTAACGGCCCCCTCGGTGTCCTACATCGAGATATACTTTTGTAGCAGATCCCAGAATTATAAAACAAAATTCCGGGAAACCTGTCGACATTTTAAATTTAATGGAAGTTGTGATGACAAAATATACTTTGTTTTATAAAAAATTAGGGCTACATTCCGCAACAACTTTAATTTGTGGCTTTAATTTAATGAAAAGAGGCTTAGCATGTTTCTTTATAATTTACTTCATGGAAACGGCTTATGTATACTCGAAATTACAGAAAGCGAACACCACTTACCCTGATTAGGGGAAACAGAGGTTATACAGGGTGAGTTTTTAGTAGCGGGTCGGCCTATAACTTCACTGTTGCAAAAGATAGTGAAAAAAGTTGTATACAAAAATTTAAACAGAGCGATTCATAACAATGTGGTGATACGCCAATCAAATTAGGATTTTTTCTGGAATTAATTCCCAGCAGACTGGAAATCATCTTAATACCTTTAATGGGTTTTAGACACGTGCAATCTGAGTTTGCACCGTCGCAGGTGGTGAGCTTAACTTTTGACAGCCCAAAAACTGTCAAATTTTTGCACTTTTTTTAGTTTTTTGCTTATAGCTGGAAAATGATGTGTCGGACGGAAAATGTCGTTCTATGCAATATTGAAAACGACTAAATTTTACGTCAAATGACATCTAAAACTTTTAGGTTGTTTAGCGGTAAAGCCTAAATCAATAGCTTCACAGCCTAAAACCGCCAAATTTTTAGACTTTTTTTAGTTTTCTGGTTGTAGCTGGAAAATGATGCGTCGGATGGGAAATGTCGTCCTGTGCAATATTAAAAAGGACTAAATTTTGCGTCGAATGACATCTAAAACTTTTAAGTCGGTTTAGCAGTGGAGCCTAAATCAATAGTTAGAGCGGTGAATTTTTTTCATTTCAGTGCAAACTAACATTTTGCGGCTACATAAGACTACATATTTTTAAATCTGGTACTCCTATTGAGAAAGCAAATGGAACAAGAGATGTAATAAATATAATTTTACGTTACATAGATACCCCAGTTTTAAAATTCAATCATACTGGCATATATAATTTTAAAACAATTTCAGATCTGTTTGCTTTTACTTTACCCTTTTGGTTGGACTTCATTTCACTCCTGGTATATGGTCAAGCTATATATCTTTCGAAAGCATTTTATAAGTACAGTACAATGATACTAGACGTAACATCTGAAAATGAAAATAAAAAGTTATGCTACTTTGAATTTCTAAGTATTTACTTTACACCACCCATCGTACATATCTATGGAAAAGATAAGCAACGGCATCAACCGCAACTCCTGGAAGTGAAAGATAAAAAAATTATGTACTGTGTAAGGCTTTCGCGGCCATCGTCCAATGAATTTGTGGTTCCTAGGTTTTTAGGCCGGAGTCGTTTAGCGTTAAGGCTTGACGTTTCGCCACCACGAGTGGATGGCATCTTCAGAAGCTATTTTTCTTCGGCGACTTCCAAAGTACTGTACTTTAAAACGAAACGTCAAGTCTTAACGCTAAACGACGCCGGCCTAAAAACCCAAGAACCACAAATTCAAAAAAATTATGATATTTTCCATTTTTCATGTTGAATCTACTGAAGAAATGTAGATAAACAACATCAGGTTAGTTTAACTTGAATTTGACTTATGCAGGCGCACTTACTAAATACTTGGAGGTCCGTATGTCCGCAGAAAAAACTCACTATGATATTTCAATCCTCTATAAAGCAACAGTTAGTTGGCCCCTAGGCTGCCTTAACCATCGTTTTTGATGGTTACCCTAATGCGGCATCAGCAAAGAGTACCAAATCAGCTGAGCGGCTTCGCCGTAGAAGCAAGTACTCTTTTGAGACGTGGCGCATAATTAGCTAGCAGATTTATAAGGTAGACTTTGAAATATTGGCAGTTTTCATAACCTGCTCAATAGTTTCGTACTGTGTGAAAACCAAGCCTTAAAAATGAATTTTGCCATGGAGGAACAAATAGAGGGTATTTAGGAGAATCTTTGAGAAATTGCCTACATGCCTCAACTATCAACAGCGATATCCAGAAGGGAGGCATTCTAAAACTGATGGATCTCAAAGATTGAAGGATCCTTTTATTCGGACTGGGTCAGCCTACCTGATAGATCTGCTTGATAATTATGCATCAAGCTTATAAAATTGTTTCCTCGGCATACTTACATTATCTCGATAATTGAGGGTTCTGGCTTAATGAAGTACTATTAGTAGTACTATATATTAGTTGTTGTTAAATACAAATAAAATTCGATAGTATTTCTCAAGATAAATAAATTTCAGTACACAAACAGAAGGTATATTTAAAAATTCCAGAAAAATCTAATTATCTCAGAAACTGATGAACGTAAGTATATGAAATGGTATATAAATATAAAAGAAGATATTGAAGACAAATTTTTGGTATAATAAAATATGAGGGGTTACATTAAAAAAAAGAGAAAACCTAGATTTTGCATTCTACCTCACCCTGTATATGAATATGCGTCGTCGACTTTTTTTACAGACTGTGTTGGAACTACAGAATATTTTTTATCTTGTCATATATAAAAACTAACTTTAGATTCATTAATTTCCAATAATTTCATTTGTCAGCGATTTGTACATAAAGATGGTGATAACTTTTGAGATACCCGCATAATGTCACAATACCTTATATTTTAAGAACGGGAATAATTAGTAGAATCTAAATACAGAATAACGTATAGTGTGTCTCGTTTAAGAAACGTATGTTTGCATCACCACGTAGTTATGGCCCACCCTGTATAAATCAAAATATTTTCTGAGCCAGGAGGATATTCTTATGGCTACAACTTTTGTATACAACTTTCTTCGCAGTAGTGGAGTTATCGACCAATCCGGTACTAAACACGCACCCTGTATATAAGCCCCGCTCTAAGAAAACAATCTTTATATACATAAAAGAAGTTGGTTTGGATTTCATTTCTTTCTCGAACCAAGTAGTGGTTCTGAAGTTCATCTAGCTTTACTGATACACAGATAAGACTTATTTTCTATGAGACGATATCCCTTAAGTCGGTTTCTCAACACCATAGACTGGATTTACGAAAAAAGGCTTAATATGAATAAATATGTTCACGTTTTTCATTGAAAAAATGAGAAATTGTCTTCACTGTTTATTAATTGGTTCCAGAATAGTGACTGACGTTCAATAAACCCAGAAACACAGATTTGTTCACAATTTTTTTATTTGTTAACCCTTTTTGAAATAATATATAAATACGTATGTTTAAGAAGTGATCTCTACGATATTTGCAACTTTTATAAATTAACACGTTTCTTCAATATTGCAACAGTTTCAAGAAAACTTGGACATCTATTCAGAGCCAGAAAGTAATTTTCGCCATCCAACTTTATTTCATTTCATTTCATTTATTTGTACAAATATTGCCACCCTCGAAGGATAAGATTTGGTCTGGAGTATTGCTAGAGCTATTCAAAGCCAGCGTCAATAAGCTTCTACCAACCTAACATTTGCATAGTAGCCGCGGTACTCTGGTACTTAGGCTTTGTTGTTACAGCTGCGCAATTAAAACAAATCTATATATCTATTCAATTTTTTTCAGTAAATATTTAAGAGGCTAATAGATCATTTATCTTACTAGTTACCCTGTATATTACCACTATGTCAAATTTTCTCAGCAGCCTAAGAACTAAATATCTGCATATAACAAGCCTCATATATGCACGTATATGTATACGCGAGTAAGAGGAAACACGAGAACCTATATATTAGTGTATAACGCGATAGCAATTTCGTTTGATATATACAATATACATCACATGTTCCATTATATTTGCGTATACATTACTTACGACGCCATTTAGCCATATTGCCTCTGCGCTATCTTATACTCTTACCTACTCCCACTAAGTTATGCACTGATTAGCAAATTACTTGTGAACAGGTCGTACTACCTATAAATACATTAAAACAAAAAAACTTTTTTGAAAAAAGCTTTTATTTAAATGTTCTAGAAAGAGGAAAATAAAATGTGCCTGTAAAATTTTAACTATCAACTTATAGCCTTATTATACACAATTTATATGATCATAGAAGCTTGTCGCGTGATTTACTAAAGTGTGTAAATGAACTAGTACCTATTCAATTGAGTAAATTGGTCTTCTAAGTTTAATTGTGTTAAAACTTCAGTTTAATTAAATTCTTATAGGTACTTACGTAAACCTCGCGACAAGCTTTTATGATCATATAAATTGTGTATAATGAGGCTATAAGTTGATAGTTAACATTTTACAGGGACATTTTATGTTCTTCTTTTTAGAACATTTAAATAAAACCTTTTTTCAAAAAGTTTTTTTATTTTAATTTATTTTTTACTTTTTAGTTATTAACTTGCTTATATCATTTTTTTACCTATTCTTCGCAAGCCCTTTTATTTGAGACCCATATTGCAGAGGTGCATACAAAATAACTATTCCGCCATACTGGATGGTCCACCATATTTGATTTAAAATGACGTACATTATTTTTCGAGTCACTCTCAACAGGCCCTTTTACTGTGCAAAGACTCTGTTCTCTTAGGTCGTAAGCAAGGTTCATGCAGTGATAAAACAACTCACCGACTTTGAATAGTGTATTTCCCCCAAACTCTTACAACAAAATACATCGTATTATATCTAAAAATACATAATTATTATTTGCCATTATTTGAACGATAGTTTGTGATTCAGAATTTGCTCTGTCCTGATATCCACTCATTTTCGTAGATTTCCTTTTATTAGACATTACGAAAACCTTAAACTAAACTAAATATGTAGACCTACTCTAGACATAATCTTATGTGTTTATCCCTATTACTTTCCCAAAGTCAGTCCAGTACCCCCAATGTTCCTTTACAACTTATTATTGGAAAATCCTTACCGCGGATCTTCTTTACCACTTACGTCGCGTCACAGTCACACACACCGGCTGTCCGGTCCACCCTCCGTGGTTGCTTGCTGCTACCAGCGGCTCGTTAGCTACCCCCCTAACCCCATGTCGTCACCGTCGTCGATACAACCTGATGATGACCACTGCGCAGGTTGTATAAAGGAACTCTTACAATTCGATACAAAATCTCCTGTGACTGCTGCCAGATTCTTGCTCACACCGCAAGCCTCTAGTTGGGCGCCAAATGCAAAAACTCTTCAATCAGGTCGTAAGGTTCATGCAGTGATAAAACAACTCGCCGACTTTGAATAGTATATTTTCCCCAACCATTCCCCAACCTCGTACAACAAAATTCATCGTTTTGACTAAAAATGCCATCAGTCTCATTGATGACATCGCTCTCATTAGATTGTCATTCCATTCCTTCCTTACCATCTACTGGGCGTTCTCATATCAATATGGATACCCGTATTGTAGAAATGCATTAAATAACTATTCCACTATTGGATTTAGAACGACGTCACGCTGATTATCGTGTATTGTCATCCAACGTGTATACAAAATTTCAGCTCAATCGGTTGAAGACAACTGCTTCAAAATTGAGTTGCAGGATTCCACCCAAACAAAAATATGTACATACATTGCAAGATAAATAAATGCTTTCAATTAGATTATTTTTTATGGCTCACGCTCCAGCCGTGTGTGATGCACGACGCCTACAAAATACCAGGCCTAGCAAAAAATTGACGACTAAGGGATCATCACCTAGCTTTAGCCCCAGAAAGATCTGAGCTGTGGTACTACGAGATATAGGATAAATAGGAGCTTATAGGTAGTATGATAGGCCCCAATAAGTCAGTGAGGTATTTGGGTATCTACATAGACAACAAAAGGTGCTTCTCAGACCACATTAAGAAGTCAACCCAGAAGGCATAAGCTAGAATATCAATGCACCCTAGAGTGATGCCGAATATTGGGGGACCCAGCAGTAAAAAAAGAGCACTCCTGAACGGAATCGTCCAGTCGATTGTCCTTCACGGAGCGCCACTTTGCCACAGGGCACTTAAAAGGAAAAACACCAGCAGGAGCTGGACAGGCTAAAAAGGAAGTTACTAGTCACTGCTAAGGGTAGCCAGTGCTTACTGCACATAAAGCCTTGCAAGTGGTGACAGGGACACCATCCCTGCATCTGCTGGCTGAGGGGAGAATAGACATTGCGTCTCACAAACGGTCACAGAGATTGCGGGGTGGATAAGAAGACTGATATCATTAGTAGGAGAATGGGTAAATTTCGAGCACAGGGTAGGAAGACGACCAGTGCCGCCATTGCCTACAGCTAGACAGACAAGAAGCTTGTGCAAATCTACCTGAAGACTTGAAGGCAGATAATATGGTGAGACTGATGATCTTCCATAAAGTTTATTGGAAGACTATCCACTGCATGGTGAGAAAAATCCTGCGCACAAAATAAAGCGAAGGACGTAGATTGAGATTGAACCACAAGATCAAAGAGCACGGACCAGCCCTACGCCTATGTTTATATGTCGTTCAACAAAGGTTCTGTGAGTGGTAGGAAGGCTTGGACGTAAGGAGAGAGGGAACGAGTTTCAGCCGGTTGGGCCGTGGTGGCATGTCGGCTGGACGCATTTGCGTCCGTGGAACATGTGATCAGAGGACTCAAGCTGGTTCAGCGTCAGGCGGGCAGACTCCCTCTCGCACATTCGGATGTGCGAGTGCTTCTGTCCTTGCGATCAAGCGGATCTCACAAACCCTGTATAATAAAAAAGGCTAAATACCTAGATACCAGTATTGACCTCTTTGGAAATGCATATGACCATAGACGCGCTACAATAACTGTAAAGGTGTACAGTGTTTATTTCAATGGCAAAACGGAGGTTAAGTTGTCAGTAGTTCGTAATTACTATGCACAAGTTTACGGAATACATATAAGTTGGATCACTCCGCAAAAATATCAAAACGGCCTGCCCCTTGCCCCGTTTCCCCGGTACATCGGTAGCCGGGAGATACGGGGCGGCGCAAAGTAGAGGTTGAACGTGTTTAACGCGAAGTCTATACAGTGTCTCAAAAATATCGGATTTTGTTATCTCGGATTTGTTTGCAGGAAATGGATAATATTTTTAGAAGTTTGAGAGTAATCAGTTTCGCAAGAAAAGATATTAGCAATCAATTTAAATTTATTAACGGATGGAGAATGACAATCAGATCCATTCTTATTTTGTGGTAAACCTTGAATTGTAAGGGATATAAATACAGGGTATCCCACGACGATTAAGACAAGAAATATGTCAGAACTTGACAGTAGTAGAGAATTATAATTTTGGGCATGTAAATTAGAGCAGATGTTGTGTCTTTTTTTGTCATTGTACTACCCAATGAGGTATTTGTTTTTGGTCACGTGACATTCGAATCAAAATGATCAATGTTACACCTTGTATATTTGTGCCTGTCTTCCTCCCGATAAAATAATTCCAACAAACTAGCACACTTGAGGTCTCAAGTTTAAGAACTACAGGTACTAAAAGGATTGTATCACGCTAAAAGCGTATAGTGAGACAAAATATTCATTCTGTGGTCTTACTATACCACCTAGGGACATTGTAAATTATATTTTAGAGCTCGAAAATATTTTTATTGATAACTTTAACAATTTTGTTTCTACAGTACCAATTGGAATGACAGTGAAAAGCAAAATGTCAATGATAATTTATTCACATCCATGTGAAGCATTTCCACGTGATTATCTTTTAAAATTGTACATACGAGTTCGCATATGCTATACCACAAAATTTATAAACTGTGATCTCAAAAATAAGCCAAATAAAGAAAACATCAAGGTAAAAATACTACAGCACCTTTGAATCATCAGTTTTTACTTATCTACAAAATAGCTACAATATGTGAAATCATTTGAGATTCATTAGTAATACTTTTACCAGGCTTTATTTTTAATATCCATTTATGTAACTTAGTGCATTAGCAAAATAAACGTTATATTTGTATTTGTATGCCTAAATCGGCCGTCAATACATAGTTTTTCAATGACCCTCGTATATACGTACAACCCAGGCATTATTAAGTCCCCGCTAAAAGACCCTCGTACTTGAGCAAAAACCAACGCAAAAACTAACTGGCGCGTGCGGTCGCGGCATCGCTTTCATGTGAGTTCTTCAAAGTGCCGACGGAGAGTGATCCAACTTATATGTATTCCGTAAACTTTGCTATGCATGACGTGTAGTTTGCTGTTAGTAATACTCCACTTCTGTTGCCGGTTCTTGAAAAAGACATTAATTTCCCCAAAGTAAAACATTTTCACTAATCCAGATATTTGTTTCGCTTAAAAACGACTATACCTTGCCACATTTTCATTCCCTCACGCATCAATGCATATTTGTTTTTTCTAGACAAATTTGTGCAAATTCTTAGTCAATAATACATGCTTCTTCAAATAATAAATATTTGTAGAATGGAACTAAATGCTTAATTATTGTATGGTATGGTTTACTAGTATAAACGGTAGCATCCAGTTTGGAGATAAAATGTTAGCTAAACGTAACCAAACGGTAAAATCCTAAACTATAAAGCTATGCTATATCATGAACCATAAATACTACTATAAAAGAGTGTCACAGGGCTTCGGTTTATAGGTATTTATGATGATCTGAAAGCAGAAAATATGATAATCGTATTTTTCGCTACACACCAGGCTTATACATACAAGGTTGCCCACTATGCATGGAATATAGTGTTTGTCCCCGTAAATAATGACTGTATAAAAAAATTGATTGCATAAAAGTTGTGATATTGTATTTCCCATAATTCGGCAGTATTCTGTATTTTTGTTTTATAAAAAATGAGAAACAAATGACAGATGTTTTTTTTTAAATAGCAATGTACATAACATGTTAGTACCCAAAACAGAAATTCTTTCTAAAAAATAAAAAACTAGATTGTAACGGTTCACCCGTTTTCAAAATTATTTTTATATTATTTACTTGGCTACCATATACAAATAGTTTACAACTTCCATTTTTAGCTACTGCTTCCTCATTATACTAGTACATTTTTATAACTATTTTGCTTCTCACCCCTACCTTTTTCCCATCTCTACTTTCTTTCAGATGGAACGATTTTTATATTACACCGCCTGCGCATATCTAATGAGTGGGGATATGCTCTTGCTCTCCACCAAGGTTACCTTTTATGTCGAAACACATACCTCCTTCCTTTTGCTTTTTGAACTCAAACAGTTAACAGCTAATGTAATTATGTCTCTCTAAGACAATCTTTTGTGTCTGTGCCATTATGTCTTAATCAAGGTAATCATAACGATTTAATTGCTAAGGTTTCCCACATTTTCATTGCTTCTGCATATTTATCTTATCTTATCTTGTGTAGGAATGTGATTTTTCTGATTTATACATTTCTTTTCATGAACATGTGATGGCGAACATTTTAATCCTTAAATATCAAGTCAATCATACACTGTATATTTACTAATTACCTAACAAAAGATTCGCTGAACACTACTCTTTGTTTCTAGCCATATATTTTTGTGTTAAGATGCCTTATCTTGTGTGTATTTAATGTTTCACATTTTTTTATGACATTCCTTACGTAAAAATACCTAGCACTCAGATTTGCTAATTGAGAACGCAATGAAAAGATCTTTTGGACATTTTTGTAATTTTGTTTTACAAGGCGTGAGGAAAAAGTTTGTAAATTTTTGAACATACTTTGTACATTTATTTTATTTATCACTATATATCTGAAAAGATCCGGTAGGACTGAAAATGCAAAGTATTTAAGAATCTTTTTTTAAACTATTCGCTCTTGTATATATCTATATTTTTTTTTAATCTTTACCATGTGAACATTTGAAAGTTATCTGCTTTTTGGCTTTTTATTCCCCCATGCTACTTCATAGATTTGTTTCTGAAGTATATGAATGCAATTTATCAAAATGTAAGAACGCATGAAGATCCATACTTCAGGAACAGATCGTGAAGTCCTGTGAAGTTCTCCACAAGGTGCTAATACCAGCCATAACTCTTTCACAGGAGAACCACCCTTTTTTCGGGGTGCCACCAAGAACACCTTTTGGTCGAGGTGCCACCATGAAGAACACTTTTTTGGTCAGGGTGCCACCATGAAGAACACCTTTTGTCGGGGTGCCAACATCGAAGCCACCTTCTTTTTCTCGGGGTGCCAAAATGAAGAAAACTTTTCTTTGGGGACACCACACCTTTGGGGCACCACCTGAACTCCTGAAAAAGCCAGCCTTCTCTGGAGCACCACCTTCCTTTCGGAAGGGCACTACCATCAGGACTTCCCTCCGAGATAAGCTCTTTTTAAAAAAAAATAAAATGTACTGCATTCGTATATATACTAAAATAAATCTTTATTAAACCATTGTTGTCCTAGTTTTCATTTCTTGGCGGCTAACTAGACTCACACATTCATGCACACACGCACGCACCTACATACCCTAGTCTCATGCAAACCGATTGAGCTACTGGTTGCTACAGCAACATTTTTATTGTTACAAATTGGCGCCCAACATGGGGCCAGACATGGGTATGTCTGGGGGTGTGCATTGTGAGTCTTGGAGCTGTCTTGAAGTGAAAATTGGACAACTTTTTAAAAATTCCATTTCGGCTCATTGACTCAAAATTCCATTTAATAATGTGGTACCGCACAATAATACACTTCTCGTGGTAATGAATAATATAATTTCAACGTCCTAAATAATCCACAAAACAATGTAAACAAAGTAAACAAAACTACGAACAATAACAATATACGGTAGTTACATGGAACCACTCGCATCGGCGTACTGAAGTCGACTGTCCCCGCCCGTCGCCTCCGCCTCGACGCGTTGTGATCTTAAGGTGGGTCTCCACAATCCCTCCTTTCTTTCCAGTCTGAGAGGTTCAACCTTTGCTGTTAGAACCTGGTCCTCTTCATGTTGGTAGGTGTTCGCGTCGTCTTCCGTTGTGGTTTGGTCCGTGATGGCATCCTCTTCTTGCTGGACGGAAATGGGAATTGTTGGGGAAATATTAGGATCCTGATTAGGTTCACTCGGAATTTTCTTTACATGTGATATATGTCGTTTAAATGTCTTCCCGTTGTTTTTTATTGTAACCTCGTTTCCTTTCCTTTCAATTACTTCGAACTCTTCGTTTAGAAATCTACTTTCCAACTTATTTGAAGTTGTTGTATTAAGGGTGAGAACTTTATCTCCTGGTTGTATGTCGCACTGTTTTGCTTTCCTGGCCATATCTTCCTTTTCTTTTCCTTTTTGCTTATTTATCATGTCATTATCCCTAGCTTCTTCATCTATATCTGTGTTTACCAGATCATCAATGGATGGAATTTTATCTCTGATGTTCCTACCAAATAGCAACTGAGATGGAGATTTGCCCGTTGTGCCATGTGGTGTTACGTTATACATTAATATAAACTTTTGAATTTCTTTCTGGTAGTTCTTATTATTTGCGTGGGCGATCTGTAGTCTTTTAAGTATCGATTTATTTGCGTTTTCAACCTCCCCATTCGCCTGAGGCCAGTACGGAGGGGTTTGAATAAGTTCAATGCCAGAATTTTTACAAAACTGTTTAAATTCGCTACTCACGAATTGTCTTCCATTATCTGCCCTTATACTTTTAGGGTACCCCAGTCGCACAAATATTTGTGATAACTGCTCTATAATTACTGACGAAGTTGTAGTTTTTAGGAATTGTATCTCTTGGTATCTGGAGTAATAATCTATTATTACTAGAACCATTTCTTTGTTTGGCAGAGGTCCCATGAGGTCTATGGCCAGGCATTGCCATGGCCCCGCTGGGAACTTATGGCGTGACATTGGCGGGGGCCTATTAGGTTGTGAATCCAATAGGCAATCTCGACATGCTTTTACGTATTGTTCAGTTTGTTTATCTATCAGCGGCCACCATACTTTGGCGCGTAATCGCCTTTTCATAACCGTCTCACCCGGATGTCCTTCGTGGGCTAATTCTAGAACTCGTTTTGTCAAAGTTTGGGGAATAACAATTCTATTACCCCTTAAAAGTGCTGGTCCCATTGTACTTAATTCCGTTTTAAAGGCTGAATATATGTTTTTATCGTTTGAGGTCCAAGAATCGTTATTAATTTTATTTATCGTTTCGGCTATTAGTACGTCTTCTTTACTTTCTGACACAATTTCTGATATGTTCATGGCTTTTGGTGTGTTCTTTTCAATTAGTGTGAATACATGGAATTCTTCCTCATGGTCAAATGGCTTTTCGTCATGTAGTTTACACAATCTAGAAAGCGAATCGGCAATGTTGAACTTTCCTGGTTTATAAACAACTTTGAACCTGAATGCCTGCAATCGTAATAACCATCGTTCTATACGGGCAGGTGGTTTGGACGTCGGTTTAAATATCGCCTCTAAAGGTTTATGATCGGTTACTAATTCGAACTCAAGGCCCGCCAAGTAGAAATAGAATCGTTCTACTGACCATACCAAGGACAGGCTCTCTTTCTCGGTCTGAGAGTACCGTTTCTCCACCTCCGATAAAGATTTGCTTGCAAACGAAATTACTTTGGGATTCTGTAAGCGATCAAACTGTAGAAGTACCGCTCCTAGTGCCACGGGACTGGCGTCTGCAACTAGCTGAGTACGTCTTTTTGGGTCAAAATACGATAAGGTAGGCAGTTCAGCTAGAGATTTTTTCAGACTCTCAAAATGCTGTTGATGACTTTCGTTCCAGTTGAATATCGTATCTTTCTTTGTGAGTTGTCGTAGTGGTTCTGTGGTTGTTCCTAAATCGGGCAAAAATTTTCCTAGGAAGCTGCGAACTTCTTCTTTGTTTTGAGGAGAGCGAAATTCCATAATTGTTTTTACTTTTCTTTCATCCGCCGCTATGCCTTGACTCGATAATCTGTGACCTAGAAACTCCAACTCTTGTACTTTAAATAAACATTTTGATTTATTTAGCAAGACATTGTGTGTGTCCAAAACCTCTAGGACTTTGTTGAGACAGCGGTCATGTTCGATCTCGGTAGATCCATATATTATTATATCATCTAAATAATTGAGGCAGTTTTGACAAGGTGCTAGAATTGCTTCAAATATCCTTTGAAATATTTCGGGTGCTGAATTGACTCCAAACATGAGACGCTTGTAGCGGAAAAGGCCCTTATGGGTAATAAAAGTCGTTATGGGACGACTTTCAACGTCTAGCTCTAATTGATGGTATGCACTTTCCAAATCTAAGCGTGAAAAGTATTTTGCGTTTCGCAGTTTCGTCATGAAACTATCAAAGGTAGGCAGTGGGTAGTTTTCTCTCTGAATTGCTTCGTTTGCCCTGCGCATATCGACGCAAATTCGAATATCGTTATTTGGTTTAAAAATTATTACTATAGGTGATATCCACGCACTGGGTTCCACCACTCTCTCAATTATATCCTTTTGTAATGCTTCTTTGATTTTATCTTCTACTTGTTGCTCCACCGATATTGGAATTTTTCTTACCGGCTGTTGCACTGGTTTAACATAGGGATCTACGGACAATTTAACCTGAATACCTTTAATTTTTGGAAACTCTGCGACCTTTTCAAGCTTGTTTGTATTTATTCCTAACTTCAAAACGCCCAGTTGTTTTGCTACATCTTTCCCAAGTAGGGATATATCTCCATTTTTTACAACATTGAAGTGTGTTATAATTTCCTTTTCTTTTGGAATGTTAATAGTTGTCGTGAAACGGTGATTAATTGTTAGTGGCCTCCCTGTAGCATATGATTTCAGAATGTCTCTAGGTGAATTTTCTATATCCCATACAACTGCATTATTATTATTGAGTAATTTCCAGTCTTTATCACTTATGATGTTAGCCTTTGATCCTGAGTCGATTAGAAAAGTTAATCTTACTCCACCTACTAGGCAATCAATCAGATCATCGGATGGGCTTTGGTTTCCTATTACTTCTGTGTTGTCGATCTTGAAGCAGTCAAAGCTTTTGATGTTGTCTTCGTTTTCCTCTTCGGTGTTTTCCGTTTCAACGAAATTTACTCCAGATCTAAATCTTTTCCGACTTTGACCCGTTGAGGTAAACGGCCTTGATCTCTTTAATTGCAATTGTTTCGATCTACAACATATAGCGTAATGTCCTTGAAATCCGCACCTCCTGCATTTTATATCCTTTGCGGGGCAAGCGTGCATATTGCCTGAATGCCCTGGCTTCCCACATCTTGGGCATAGCTCGGCTTGTCTCCTACGCTGAATCCCTACTTTGTTCACCGTGATTGTTGATGATGACGATGTGCCTGGGGCGCCAGCGCCCTTGTCCATTTCTGTTGATTGGTTGCCTATCTGTTCATGGATTTGACACAACTCGATGATTTCATCCAGTGATCGTTCTTTTTCCAGGAGTTTTTTCTTAAGGTCCAGTAATGCCCAGCTGTCGATAATTTTATCTTTCATGCTGATCTCTGTGGCTTCAATTTCGCTTTTACCAAACGAACATCGTTTGGCTTGTTGCCTGATTTTCAGCAGAAACTTGTTAAAATCTTCTCCATCTTCTTTTCGAATGCTTCGAAAAATGTGACGTTCAAAAGTTGAATTTTGTTTTGGCGAAAAGTAATCGGTTAGCTTATCGACAAGCGTTTTAAAAACATCATTATTTTCTTCCTCATTGTAACTTTCTATAGCCCCAGGTATACTGTAAGCCACTTCTTGCAACTGTGAGCCTCCTAGATGCAAAAGCTTATTTCTTTTTTTCTCCACGCTCGTAATATCTTCGGAAGCTAGATATAGCCCCAGAGACCTGAGCCATTTTCCCAGTTACCCCTAATCAAGGATTTATCAAAAGTATCACATAAAAAAGGTTTTATTCCCGTTTCCGTCATTATGACCTGTAATTAAATGTATCTGTATGTACAATACTGTGTATCCTCCAAAAATAATTCGCTAACGTGATCGTAAATCCAATGGTTATCAAATGGTAATTTATTTCTGCACTGGTCGCCAAACAAAAAAAATCTTTAGTGTTGATCTCGCGTTGTAATCGTTTTAAGGAAGATAAAAAAAAAATACGTAAACTTGTAACGATCACGTCAGTAAAATTATGAAGATAGGTGTCCTACCTACTGGTTAAATTTCTTTTGATTTCAAATTCAAATTAATTTGTTGATGCTATTCTCATAACTTGCATGCACCGAAAATATACAAATGTACACATATATGCACTTACATAGTCACCCATCCATACTAACATACACATACATATATTATAATACATATTATACGTTTTCAAGCATATCCCTTATTCTTATCTTTCAATGATAGATGATATAGCACATAGCGTATACAGTTGCAATATTAAAAAACTGTTGTGAAAATACTCGCCCAGTAACTATAACGGATTCAAATTCTTGTTTTTTTTCTATTGTGAACTTGTTGTTGTTTTTTTTTTTGATTCTTGCAAGTTCAACAAAGGATATGAAAAATGGTTTGTTTTTCTTTAATATCCTAGTATAATAATATATAAATTTTTCTAACTCACGTTCGACAAGTGCCGCTGCCACCTAGGCCCTGCGGTTGGTGCTCTCAGCCCTTCTTTAGTGGTGCTCTCAGCCCTCCTTTAGTGGTGCTCTCAGCCCTACTTTACTTTTGTGGTGCTCTCAGCCCTCCTCGATGTCCACTCTATAACATCGGAAATGTTTGTTTTCTCTTATTTTTTTTTTTGTGTTTACTGCCTTACCTTTGGGGTTCTCTAAAATCCTCGTCGCCAGTTTGTGGTACCGCACAATAATACACTTCTCGTGGTAATGAATAATATAATTTCAACGTCCTAAATAATTCACAAAACAATGTAAACAAAGTAAACAAAACTACGAACAATAACAATATACGGTAGTTACATGGAACCACTCGCATCGGCGTACTGAAGTCGACTGTCCCCGCCCGTCGCCTCCGCCTCGACGCGTTGTGATCTTAAGGTGGGTCTCCACAAATAATTTTTTTTGATGCAGTACTTTCATCTTGCATATATATTTTATTAATTAATTTTCTTTAACTATTATCAGCTTATTTTTTTTGTAGTTTTCACGGTGATTGTTGTTCAAAATTTTCTATTTTCAAAATTTTTTTATTGAGGTATATTTGAAGTTCTTTAAATCTTTCTATTGATTTTTGTCTATTAGTGTATTTCATTTATGACTGAGATTTTATTTCCTAATGCATTATTTTTTGTACTGTCTTGAGACATTTCGCGTATGCGTTAATTTATAAATCTGAGCGTATGTTGTAAATGCTTCTCAAAGATATCTGGCGTTTGGATATTATTCACAGGTCATAAACACATACCTACAGTTTTTTGTACGGTTTGCTCTTTTTTGTACCTATATATTTTGTGTGGTATTTGGACAACAATTCACTACGTTTTTCTTTGGTAATTTGTTATTTAGGTACATTCATTTAGTAACTCATTTACACGTTGAAATTTTCATAAGCTGGCTTTAGTTTTTTGTTATTTATAGAAGGGTGGTTATATATGTGCAATGATATACTTGCACGTATATTTAATTTCCTTGGTTAACACATAAATTGATGCACATACACACATAGACAATATATTGATATGTCAACAAAAATTTTTTTTGATCTTTTATTAAGTAAATGCTTGTAGGTACTTTGTTTTTTTTGTGTTACGATTGTTTTCATTCTGGAGTTTTATTGATATCTAGTTGTTTTATCTGGCAAATATTTTTGATATTAGTTAGAGCATTTTAGTCTCTGTTTTGTTTTGATTGAAAGACTGATAAGGACAGTCATATTTGTTGAGGCCAGATAAATAATTTTAAGTTTTGAGCATCACTCCAGAATACTAGTTTCTAATGTTTTCAAGTACATACATGCTCGAGTGTTTTTTTTTTATCTTTTGATGAAGTGTTTAATATTTTTAGTATTGCACTTCTTGTTAGCTTTTGTCTCTCCATTTTCTAATTGAGGTCTTATTTAAAGGTAACTATGCCTATCACTAAGCGAGTTCAGATTCAAATATTGATTAGTACTTTTGTTTGTTTCATGCATAGTTTTTGCTTATAAGTCCCAGTTACAAATTTTCATACGCCCTGCTGTACTGGGCGCGGACGCTTAATGTTTGGAGGGAAAATGTACCACCATTCTCTCTTCAAGCATTAGTATCCAAAAGAATTAGCCAGCGCCCCTCAAAAATTCTAGGCAGCAGTAAGAGTCTGCTAATAGATCTCCTTAGGACACTTAAAATCGTTGTTCCTCAACCTTATGTATATCATAGTCCCAAAAATTCAAACGCCCTGCTGTACTGGGCGAAGATGCGAGACGTCTGAAAGGAAAATGCGCTGTTATTCTCCCTTCAAGCGTCAGTGTCTGCCAATAGACCACTTAGGACATTTAACATCGTCTTCAACCTTTTGAACCAATATAGTCCAAAATTTTGTATGCATACTATTGTGACAATTGTAATTTAACATCGATTTCCAAATTCTGATCAAACTTAAATTTAACCGTACTGAACATTTGTGAGCACATTCTTAAATTTTTACTGATATTTTTGATAGTTCTTAAAACTTTGATTAATTAATTTAATTTGTAGTATAAATTTATTGCATTCCGTAGTATACTGTAACATGTTTTCAGAAATATTATTTGTTATGGAATTTTTTTCCAAATTTTGTGTTATAGAGACTGATGTAAGTCCTACGACGTTTCTTGGATCGAAAGCGCTTTTCTTGTATGCATTTTCTGTTCACTTGTCTGTCGTAATATGCATACTTATAAATCTGGCGTATTTCGGGCAGCTCTTGAAACCTCTGGCGTAGAAGAAACACTTTTGATATGGTACATTGTAATGTACTTTGTTTGTTGGTAGATTTCTGAAATCCTGTGTTCATTTATGCCATGTCATGTCATTTCAACTTTATGTAAATTTTTAAATTTTTACTTATGAATAAGATCATCCCTGATTGTTGCTGTCCTCTTTAGTTATCCTGGTATGCGTTTCTATAAATTTGCAGCGTACTTGGAGCAGCTTTTGTAGGTTTGCGATTTTCATGTGTGATTTGTTTTCATGGTACTTGTTCAATGTTCATTATAGTAGATTTCTTATGACTTTAAAATCACCTTAAAATTTACGGCTTTAAAAAAAAATTTCACTTAGCTCTCATGAACGAAATTACCCCTGATTGTCTCTATCCTCTTTAGTTATCCTGATATGCGTTTCTATAAATCTGCAGCGTACTTGGAATGACTTTTGTAGGCCTGAGATTTTCATGTTTAGTTTCTTTCATATGATCTGTTTATCACAGTTTAGTTTTTTAAATCACTTTGAATTTATAACTTTACGATTTTCGCTTTGCACTCATAACTTGATATGAGTTTGTTACAATTTTAGTAATCTGATATTTGATAGACTGAAATTATGCTTAACATTTCTTGCAATTTTGCATTTAATCTTCGCTTTTTGCTTATTTTAACTTTTAATCGACTTAGATCCTTGTGCTTATATGCTCACAAATAGTTCAAGCTTTTGATTATTGTTATTGTATTGGCTTATGCGATCTTTAAAAGATTTTTCTTGATTAGATCTTAAACTTACACTGATGTCTGAATTTTTTTTTTGGAATCAATTTATTAATGAACATTAGATTTGTGGTAGTTATTTCACTTAAATAATTTTGCTTATTTTAAATTGTCACATGATGTATGAATTTTTCCTTGGATGTACTTTTCTGAATTCAATATGATGTATAATTTTCCCTAAATTTATTTTTGAATTCAATTTGAGGAACAAATTTTTCCTGAATTTTCTTTTCAAGTTTAATATGTTGTGAAAACTTTCCCTGAATTGATTTTGGAATGTAATCCTTTGTGGATTTATTCTTTTGAATCTAATATGTCACAGAACTTCTTTGAATTTACTTCGTTGTTTATTATTTGAAAAATTTCATGTATTTGTCTTTGAAATGATATCACTCAAGCACTTAAGGTGTTTGATTACTCTTTTCTTTGTAGTCTTATTTTAGACTGCTGGCGCCCAACATTTTTTTTGGTTGATCACTGAATTATAATGCTCTTTATCGAATCAGAACATTACTGGATTATAGCAAGATCTTTTATCGAATCAGAACATCACTGGATTGCAATTTTTTTAATTAAATATCAGAACATTACTGAATTATAGTTAGCACTTGGAAAATATTTTGATTAAAATTTAAATTTTATTTTGGGGTTTTCATAGAAGCACTTATGGTATTACAATTTTTTTTTCATTTAATATTTCATATATGGAAATAGTTTGGTCTTATACTTATGCTTTAGAGATCTGAATTTTCTCTTAAGTCTATTCAGTGGAATATTTTACAATCTTTTGTTGAGAATATTAAGGTTATCTCTATTTTGTTTGAAAATTACTCATAGTTATTTAGGGTATTTAGATTTTTTTTATAGGCTTCGACCTTGTTGTTATTTTAGTGAGTCTTGAAACTCTTTGTTGCTTGTCAACGTTTTGACAATTTTTTTTTCTCTTTAGGTCTTAAGTATGTTAGGGTTTGATAGGTTGCGTACATTTGTCTTTTTTACTTCACAATTTGTTATCTTTATTGTGTAGTACATATTCAGTGCAGCTTCACTGTACTTTTAAGCGAGTTGGTGCTATAACCATCCCTCTTGTTTGGTAGACTTGAGGCTATCTCTTTTTCTTCCCATTTCTCTTCCAACATTTTTGTTTTCTACCTGCGTCTTCTTGCTCTTTCATGCACCTTGATAGACTTTGTGGGTTGTAGATTACTACAAATTCTTGAGATTTGCATGGGGAAGCACGAAAACATAATCTGACTTTGTTATCAGGACAAGTGGTTGATTTTGATCCTCAGTGATAACTTTAACTTTACTCTCTTTAAAAAAAAATTCTCGAATGCTTCTCAAATTTTTTTTCGTTAAGTGGGGCCGAGTGTAACGGTTCACCCGTTTTCAAAATTATTTTTATATTATTTACTTGGCTACCATATACAAATAGTTTACAACTTCCATTTTTAGCTACTGCTTCCTCATTATACTAGTACATTTTTATAACTATTTTGCTTCTCACCCCTACCTTTTTCCCATCTCTACTTTCTTTCAGATGGAACGATTTTTATATTACACCGCCTGCGCATATCTAATGAGTGGGGATATGCTCTTGCTCTCCACCAAGGTTACCTTTTATGTCGAAACACATACCTCCTTCCTTTTGCTTTTTGAACTCAAACAGTTAACAGCTAATGTAATTATGTCTCTCTAAGACAATCTTTTGTGTCTGTGCCATTATGTCTTAATCAAGGTAATCATAACGATTTAATTGCTAAGGTTTCCCACATTTTCATTGCTTCTGCATATTTATCTTATCTTATCTTGTGTAGGAATGTGATTTTTCTGATTTATACATTTCTTTTCATGAACATGTGATGGCGAACATTTTAATCCTTAAATATCAAGTCAATCATACACTGTATATTTACTAATTACCTAACAAAAGATTCGCTGAACACTACTCTTTGTTTCTAGCCATATATTTTTGTGTTAAGATGCCTTATCTTGTGTGTATTTAATGTTTCACATTTTTTTATGACATTCCTTCCGTAAAAATACCTAGCACTCAGTTTTGCTAATTGAGAACGCAATGAAAAGATCTTTTGGACATTTTTGTAATTTTGTTTTACAAGGCGTGAGGAAAAAGTTTGTAAATTTTTGAACATACTTTGTACATTTATTTTATTTATCACTATATATCTGAAAAGATCCGGTAGGACTGAAAATGCAAAGTATTTAAGAATCTTTTTTAAACTATTCGCTCTTGTATATATCTATATTTTTTTTTTAATCTTTACCATGTGAACATTTGAAAGTTATCTGCTTTTTGGCTTTTTATTCCCCCATGCTACTTCATAGATTTGTTTCTGAAGTATATGAATGCAATTTATCAAAATGTAAGAACGCATGAAGATCCATACTTCAGGAACAGATCGTGAAGTCCTGTGAAGTTCTCCACAAGGTGCTAATACCAGCCATAACTCTTTCACAGGAGAACCACCCTTTTTTCGGGGTGCCACCAAGAACACCTTTTGGTCGAGGTGCCACCATGAAGAACACTTTTTTGGTCAGGGTGCCACCATGAAGAACACCTTTTGTCGGGGTGCCAACATCGAAGCCACCTTCTTTTTCTCGGGGTGCCAAAATGAAGAAAACTTTTCTTTGGGGACACCACACCTTTGGGGCACCACCTGAACTCCTGAAAAAGCCAGCCTTCTCTGGAGCACCACCTTCCTTTCGGAAGGGCACTACCATCAGGACTTCCCTCCGAGATAAGTTCTTTTAAAAAAAAAAAATAAAATGTACTGCATTCGTATATATACTAAAATAAATCTTTATTAAACCATTGTTGTCCTATTTTTCATTTCTTGGCGGCTAACCAGACTCACACATTCACGCACACACGCACGCACCTACATACCCTAGTCTCATGCAAACCGATCGAGCTGCTGGATGCTATGTGTAATAAAAGTGTTGGCTGGTCGTTCATGACCAAGCAACATTTTTATTGTTACAAGATCTAAGTTTATTGCATTAATAACAATAATCTATCATGTAAATTAAGAAAGATTGAGACAAGTCGGGAAAGATCGTGGAAGCTTCTAAGAACAAGAGAAGTAAAAAAACCGAGAAAATGTGGAAAAAATCGAGAATAACAGAAATACAGGGTGGGCCAATAGTGCGTGGACGGAAGTTTGTGGGCTTACTAAAATATATTTCAGAAACATGTCACTTGATCATGGTAGGGAACCTTGGGGGCTATAACGTAAAAATAATTTTTACTTAAATTTTGACGTTTATACAGGGTGATTCATATCAAACTTAACATTTTTTAGAATAGAACTCCCTACATATTATTGCATATTTGGACTCCCTGGTCAATTCTAGCGTGACTTCATGTATCATATATGGAACTTTAAACGAACCGTTTAGGCGCAAATCACCATTTTTGGTATAAGTAGGTATCAGAAAATAAATGAATATTGCAGGGATTATGAAACCTAGAAGACCGTGACATTGGGGTATGATCAAGCATGAAACGCGTCACCTTAGATTAGACGATAAACTTGAATTCTTTTTATAGTTGGAGAAAGCAGTAGATTAATTAAGGGCACTTCAATCGCAGATAACTTGATTTTTTCAAATGGGAATGCCTAGTTTCGTTTATAGAATCAAATGTAAAATTTGATTACCTTTCTAACGATATAGGACTCTCAGTCTTTTTTGGTTTGCATTTATTTCACATTTTCAGTAGAATCGGTGTTTTTCGATTTTCCTGCATGCAGGCTACCTAGCAGGCCATGAAAAATAAACAAAAGCCCGTTTATATCGAAAAAATGGAGTCAAGTTGATTGACTCAGTACTTCCCACACATTACTGTGATATCAGTTTATTATTTTCCCATAGCATGAAGCTTTAGTCTGAGATCCCCTTGCAACCAAATCATCGGCAGCCTTCCCTCCCCTAAAATTGTCTTATGCCGCTAAGTATTTCCTTCAGAGGTCAATGGACAGCCTAAAACATCTAAAAACGAAGTTTGAGTTGTTTTCATACTTTTAGTTTTTTGATTATGGCTATATACGCTGTCACTGACACGATATTTAACAAACATACGCGTTTTCCATCCTCACCACGGTAATAATACTGTGTCAAAATTTAATTAGAATCAATGTAATAGTGTCCACGTTACAAAATACAAAAAGATCTAAAGCAATAAATACTCGTATGTATGTATACAGAAAATTCTAAGTCCCTTAGTTTCCGTAATACGCTAGGCAATGTTCGGATGGACCTAAAAAGTTGATTTATGTCGCTAGGTCTTCCTTCACAGCCCCTACCCTACACCCTATTATGAACACAAGAAATTTCTCAGTTTTTCAACCCCCCACCCCCTAACCACCCCAATTTCACCCCACCCAAAAAAAAACGCAGAAAATGATCAGGAACCTCTAAAACGCTTAAAAACGAAGTTTGAGCTGTTTTTATATTTTTACTTTTTTTTATTATTTCTGCGCCGCCACTGGCACGATTTATAAAAACCATACGCGTTTTCCATCCTCGCCACGGTAGTAATACTGTGTCAAAATTTCATTAACATCAATTCAACAGTTTCCTTGTAACACAATATAGAAGGATCTAAAGCAATACTCTGGTATGTTTACACCAGAAAAAAATCTAAGTCCTTTGGTTTCTGTAATAGGCAAGGCAATGTTCGGATGGACCTAAAAAAGTTATTTATGTTGCTAGGTCTTCCTTCATGGGTCAGTGGGCAGTCTATTATGAAAGCAACAAATTTTTCAATTTTACAACCCCCCACCCCCCAACCACCCCAATTTCACCCCCACCCAAAAAAAGTAAAAAATGATCAGGAACCTCTAAAACGCCTAAAAACGAAGTTTGAGGAATATTTAATTTTTTTTGTTTTTTGCTAATTACTCCGCCGCCCCTGCACCGATTTTCACAATTATAAGAACATTACCTACTACGACCCCCCAGCATATCGCTGCCCAAATTTCATCACAATCCATGCAGCGGTTACTGAGATTACGAGGACAGAAAAACGCGTACAGACAGACCGACAGACAGACAGACCGACAGACAGACCGACAGACAGACCGACAGACAGACCGACAAGACAGACCGACAGACAGACCGACAGACAGACCGACAGACAGACCGACGGAAATGAGTGACGTGGATTTTCGTTATGTAGACATCATGAAACGCCCAAAAAGTGTATTATCTCAAAATCGAAAATTTCGCGATCACAATACTCCCCTCACCTGTCGGTGTGGGAAGTAAAAACCAAGTAACTTAGTAGAAAGATGCAAACGAACTACAGTAGCGAGCCAAGATCATGAAAATTCCTTACAACACATCAGCTCTAACCGGAAACAACAGCGGCAAGATATCTAATGCCAATGAGAAGCTGGGGTATAACAGAAGTATTTGTTTTTCACAGCCTACTAGCTATTGAGGTCTACTAGAGCTTGACAATTTTCCAAAACGATTAAAAATTGTGAAACAAAAGGAAAACTACCAGCGATTTTTGCTTACAGTCTAACATCTTTAGAATGAAGTTTCACATTTATTGGAATAAAAGATAGTCATTTCCATGTAGTTAAGTCAAAAGATATCTCTAACTGGCGCATTCTGAACATCTGTTGAAATAATTGCCAGAATCGTTTAATTTCGCTATGTTGTAATTGTGTTTATTTCATGTAGTTTTCTGTAAACTAAATTATGTTTTACAATTCAAACGGACTGCAGTTCAAGTTTCATTTTCCGCGATTCTGCTAATAAGTAGATGTACCTACTGAAGAATTTGAAAGGTTCCAGTCAGAGGTATCATTACTTTTGACTTATGGAAATGGCTACTCTTTTATGGCATTAAATGGGAAAATTTATTCAGAAGACATAGATACTCTACTGCCAGCAACAATCGCTAGTAGCTTTCCTTTCATTAAATATCTTAGTACTGACTTTGGAAATTGGCTAATAGCTAGTGGGTTGCGAAAAATGAGCGTTCTTGTTACCGCTACTGTTTATGGTTAGATCTAATATGTTGTAAGGAATTTTCATAATCTTGCCTCGTTACTCTAGTAAGTTTGCACCTTTCTACTAAGTTAGTTGGTTTCTTCTATAGTAACGGGCTTGTGTTTATTTTTCATGGCCTGCTAGGTTACTTGCACGCAGGAAAATTGAAAAACACAGATTTGACTGAAAATTTGAAATAAAATGAAAACCAAAAAAGATTGGTATCGAGAATGCTATATCGTTAGAAAGGTAACCAAATTTGGCATTTGATTCTTTAAACCAAAATAGGCACTCCCATTTGAAAAAATCAAGTTATCTGTGATTGAAGTTTCCTTAGTTAATCTACTCATTTCTTCAGGTACAAAAACAACTCCAATTTAGCCGTCTCACCTAAGATGACGCATTTCATGCTTAGTCGTACTGCAAAGCCACGGCCTTCTAAGTTTTATAATCGCGGCGATATTCAATTTTATTCTGATACCTACTTATACCAAAAATGGTGATTTGCGGTAAACGGTTCGTTTAAAGTTCCATGTATGATACATAAAGTAACACTAGAATTCACCAAGGAATCCAAATATGCAATAATACAATTGTGTTCCACCATCATGTCGACAAACTCGAGGTATGAAAATACAATTAAAGTTATAGAGAAAAAATGCGAAAAAAAGGGGTCAACCTTTTAATTAATTTTTTATTACATTTTCAATTTCTGTATCAAGACTCCATGGGTTCGCGCAATTGTAGCGCCATAGCTTGATTATTTATCGACCGATTTACGACATTTTGGGCTCATTTTATAGAGAATGACTGGGCATATCAACTAAAGCAAAAAAAGATAATACCTGACCAATTTCTAAGGCTAAAAAAATTCACCAAACTGAAAAAAAAAATCTTTGAAATGCACTTATTTGGTTACTTACAAATTATTTGAAAAAAAAGCCGTATTAGTGCCTATTTATTAAGACATTTTAATGTTTAGCAGGATGTTTCCTGTCTTACCACATGTAATTGGTGTATGTAGCGCTAAAATTTTCGACAGAATAGGCCTTTTTGTATTATGACTTCTGTATCACAACGCCATGTGTTCACGCAGTTGTAACGCCATATCTTGATTATCTATCGAGCGATTCACGACTTTTTGGCCTCATTTTATAGGGGAATGATTGGGTATATCAACTAAGGCAAAAAAATACAATATCTGATAATCTCTAAGGCTTAAAAAAATCACCAAACTGAATTTTTTATTTGTAATGCACTTGTTTTGGTTCCTTGCAAATAATTTGGAAAAAAGCCGTATTAGTGCCTATTTATTGGGACAGTTTAATGTTTAGCAGCATGTATTCTGTCTAACCACATTGAACTTGTGTATGTAGCACGAAAATTTTCGACAGAATAGGCCTTTTTGTATTATGACTTCTGTATCACAGCGCCATGTGTTCACGCAGTTGTAACGCCATATCTTGATTATTTATCGAGCGATTCACAAGTTTTTGGACCCATTTTATAGGGAAATAACTGGGCATATCAACTGAGGCAAAAAATGATATCCGACGATTTCTAAGGCTAAAAAAAATCACCAAACTTAAAAAAATATTTGTAATGCACTTGTTTCGGTTACTTGCAAATAATTTGGGAAAAAGCCATATTAGTGCCTATTTATAAACACATTTAATGTTTACCAGGATGTTTCCTGTTTAACGACACGCAATTTGTTTATGTAGCACTAAAATCATCGACGACATAGGCTTTTCTATTACGACTAATTTTGAAATAAACGAGAATCTGGTATGCACCTTGCCTTTATTGGACTTCGGTACAGATTATTACTTAAATGCAATTTACATGAACAAATTTTATTATTTTTATTTTTAGTATCATTTATTTTGTGTTCAGCCAAATGACTGAAAGGCAACTAATTGAAATGAGATATGTTGGAATCACTTGGAAATCAAAGAAAACAGACTGGAGCGTAGCTTAGCGTCGAGTAACCCAGAGCGTTAGTTTCAGAAGTCAAGCGTGCCTAAATAAAAATGGTGGACATTTTGAAAGTTCCGTTGATTAATTTAAATACTAAATAATCACATTTGTTCATGTAAATTACATTTAAGTAATAATCTGTAACCGAAGTCCAATAAAGACAATGTGCATACCAAATTCTTGTTTATTTCAAATTGGTCGTAACAAAAAAGCCCATTTCGTCGACGATTTTAGCGCTACATAAACAAATTGCGTGTCGTTAGACAGGAAACATCCTGATAAACATTAATCTGTGTTCATAAATAGGCACTAATATGGCTTTTTTCCGAATTATTTGCAAGTATCCAAAACCAGTGCATTAAAAATTTTTTTTAAGTTTGGTGGATTTTTGTTGCCTACAAATTGTCGGATATTATTTTTTTGCCTTAGTTGATATGCCCAGTCATTCCCCTATAAAATGGGTCCAAAAAATTGTAAATCGCTCGATAAATAATCAAGATATGGCGTTACAACTGCGTGGACACATGGCGCTGTGATACAGAAGTCATAATACAAAAAGGCCTATTCTGTCGAAAATGTTCGTGCTACATACACGAAACTGCATGTGGTTAGACAGGAAAAATCCTGCTAAACAATAAACTGTCTCAATAAATAGGCACTAATACGGCTTTTTTTCAAATTATTTGCAAGTAACCAAACAAGTGCATTAAAAAAAATTATTTTCAGCTTGGTGAATTTTTTTAGCCTTAGAGTTCTCAGATATTGTATTTTTTTGCCTTAGTTGATATACCCAGTTATTCCCTATAAAATGAGTCCAAAAAGTCGTGAATCGCTTGATAGATAATCAAGATATGGCGTTACAACTGCGTGAACACATGGCGCTGTGATAAAGAAGTCATAATACAAAATGGCCTATTCTGTCGAAAATTTTAGTGCTACATACACAAATTGCATGTGGTAAGACAGGAAATATTCTGCTAAACATTAAACTGTCTTAATAAATAGTCTCTAATACGGCTTTTTTCAAATTATTTGTAACTCAAATAAGTGCAATACACAAATTTTTTTTCAGTTTAGCCTTAGAAATTATCAGGTATTGTCTTTTTTTGCTTTAGTTGATATGCCCAGTCATTCTCCTATAAAATGAGTCCAAAATATCGTGAATCGGTCGATAAATAATCAAGCTATGGCGCTACAACTGCGCGAACCCATGGAGTCGTGATACAGAAATTGAAAATGTAATAAAAAATTAATTGAAAGGTTGACCCCTGTTTTTCGCAATTTTTTCTCGATAACTTTAGTTATATTTTCATACCACAAAGTTTGTCGACATGATGGTGGAACACATTGTATATAGAGGGTTCCATAAAAAAAATGTAAGTTTGATATGAGTCACCCTATATAAACGTCAAAATTCAAGTGAAAATATTTTTACGTTATAGCCCTCAAGGGTCCCTACCATGATCAAGTGACAGATTTTTGAAATATTTTTTAGTAAGCCCACAACCTTCCGTCCACGCACTATTGGCCCACCCTGTATATTCGAAAAATCGGTATAGTTGAAAAAACCAGATAAAACCGAGATAAATAAGGGAAAATAAGAAAAAATCGGTTAACACCGCATAAACTCGGGATAAATGGGGAAAAAATAGAAAAGATCGGGAACACCCAATAAAATCGACATAGATGGAGTAAAGTTGGAAAATATCGGTAAAATTGAGGGTGTTCTGGAAAAAATATTTAAAATCTAAATATCTTAGTAAAATTAGAAAAATATGGTACACTATATTTTTATCTGCGTACCGGCTTACATAATAGGCGAGTCGTAACTTAAGTGATGTGAGCAGTGGTCAAAAAGTAGAAATTTTTTGTATGTAGCGCAACTAATTGCGTTATTTTTCGATAACCCGCAAGGTATAGCTGTGGCAAAAAAATCTGATTACTTACCGACGACTATCCAAATGACAATGAGGTTTCCAGCAGTGGAAGTAATCACCATGCCTGCAAAGGCGGTGCTCCATGCTGCCTTCACCATAGTGACATGTATTCTTTCACTACGTATGTCGATGCAGTATCTTCAGGAAGTGGTACCATAAGACCATAGCCCAAGCCTTGACACGTATGGTTCACCTGAAACCAAGATAGACTATTAAACGACTTCATCCTGTAAGAGAACGGTTGTTTGACAGAGCTAATGCCCTAAGATTGTTATTTGTATTGACTACGTTTTATTTTGTAATTGCAGCAATTTAATAAGCGTATTTAGTGTAAAACAATTAATTCATGGACCTGATTTATAATAATTTATATTTACATTTATAAACATTTTATTAAATAGCGAAAGAAGAAAGGAATACAAACTAAGATAAGGTATACTACTCGCAAGTGAAATCCGAACACTGAGAAAAAAAGGGTTGCGGTTGATGAAATGCGGGTAGGGCTAAATACAATCATAAACGAACTCATTTGCTATAATTAATACAGAATATAAGTTTTTATTCCTCTGCACGTAGCAAAGGGTAGATAACTCTATCCTTTCTATATCTTTTTCAGAATTATTTTAAACTAACGATCCTTAACAAGAGTGAAACGCTAATGTCCGCCATATTGGGTTAGGAGTGATGTCAGAATATTTTTCTAATTATCCTCGGTAAGCCCTTTCATTTGATACCCATATTGTAGAACTGCATAAAAAGTAACATTCCGCCATCTTGGATGGTCCGCCATATTGTGTGTAACGTGTATACAAAATTTCAGCTCAATCGATTCACCCGAACATACATACATACATTGCAAGTTAAACAAAATCTTTTAAAAACGCATTCAAAATATTTAGATATACCATACTTCCACCGCCTAATGGGCAAATAAATATAATTAAAAAAATTATAATAAAAATGTCTTTCTTCAGGCATGCTGCCGTTTCAAAATTTCCGAAAGAATGGGTGGTGGAAAAAGACCGGGTCTTCTCTCGGAAAAAATGGAAAATTTCGGGAAAAATTCATTTACCTTAAAAACAGAAAACCTTAAAATTTTGGGAGGTAGAAGTATTGAATATTACTCAATTCAACAATTGTCTTGAACACATTTTAAATATAAATGCAGCATTACAAATCTGAGAACATTGCCGTTGGACGAAAATTAAAAGTGCTAGACCATTTCGGCTTTCAGAGCAAGCTGAAATGGATATTCATGAATTCTGGGACGGCGATGCTAGGGAATCAGAATCAGAACAAGATTCTTTCTCCGAAGACTCAGATCTTGACAACGAAGTGCCTCTAAGTCTTCTGGCTTTGGCCAAATGTTGTTTTTTTACTTGTTTCGTCAGTTCTTTTCAAGTTGTTTTATGTTAATTTCTGTTTATTATATTACATGTCCTCAAGTTTGTTATTTTGTTAATCAAATCAATAGTTTTTCTTTTTTTATATACCCTGAATTTCCTTGACACGTGATATTCTCGTAACAAAAAAAGTTCAAACGAAAACTGAGTGGAATTTTTGTACTACTATAGAATCTATCATACCATGCTTTTAAAACTTTTTTTATACCTCAACTCTTACAACTCACCCTCAACTTTTGTTTTTCAAATAGCACCAAATCGTTTTTCTACACAAATTAAGTCCTTATTTTATGTAAAATCTTGTTGCACATTTTTTTTATAAGCAAATTTAATTTTTGTGCAAAATGAAAGGCATAACGTAAATGAAATAAAAATTTGCTCCAAGAAAAAAGCGGATAAAAACTAAGTGGACTTTTAAGGGTACTGAACGACCTTTAATACATGTATTCGAGAACAAATTAATGTCTTCTTACTTCCCACACCGATATGTGAGGGGAGTATTGTCATCGCGAAAATTTTCGATTTTGAGGTAATATGCTTTTTGGGCGTTTTATGATGTGTACATAACGAAAATCCACGTCACTCATTTCCGACGGTCTGTCTGTCTGTCTGTCGGTCTGTCGGTTTGTCTGTCGGTCTGTCTGTCGGTCTGTCTGTCGGTCTGTCTGTCGGTCTGTCTGTCGGTCTGTCTGTCGGTCTGTCGTCTGTCTGTCGGTCTGTCTGTCGGTCTGTCTGTCGGTCTGTCTGAATAGATTGTTATGAAATTTGGGCACCGATATGCTGTGGTGCCGTAGTAGGTAATGTTCCTGTAATTCCTAGATCAAACGAACATACCTAAGTGAAGTTCGATCTGGATTATATGAGGCCTCGCCAAGTAAATAAGAACATATGTAGTATTCCCGCTCCGCGCTGAAGTCCACACATTTCAAAGCAAAAAACGCTGCCGGTCCCGTCGCACCCCTCCGCGCTCCTGGTCCTCAGTTTCTTTTAATGCCCAATTGTTGCAACTAGGATCCCTGGGTTGTCTCCGACAGGGTGGGTGGGACTTATTTAGTTCGGCGAGGCCTCATATAATCCAGATCGAACTTCACTTAGGTAAGTTCGTTTGACCTAGGAATTATATTTCGGCCTCGCCTCGTAAATAAGGCCATATGTAGTTATTCAAAGAGAGTTGCAACAATACACAAAATGCCCATATAATGACAGAAACAGAACTACAACCTGAACAATGCATATTCTTACCATCGTATGTAACATACAGTAACAGAAAAACCATTTAAACTCAAAACACTCTGCATACCTACATGATAACCAGAAAAAATGAAGTCAAGTTGATTGACTCAGTACTTCCCACACATTACGCTGATACCAGTTTATTATTTTCCCATAGCATGAAGCTTTAGTCTAAGATCCCTTGCAATCAAATAATTGCCACCCCCCCCCCCTAGAATTGTCTTATGCCGCTAGGTGTTTCCTTCACAGGTCAATGGACAGCCTATTATCGATACTACAAAGTTCTCCGTTTTACAACCCCCACCCCCCCCAACCACCTCACTTTCACCCCCACCCAAAAACTGGTAGGAAATGAGCAGGAACCCCTAAAACATCTAAAAACCGAATTTGAGTTGCTTTCATACTTGTCGCGTTCTTTGATTATTGCTACTCTGCCACCGAGGCTGCCACTGACAAGATTTTAACAAACATACGCGTTTTCCATTCTCACCACGTAACAATATACTGTGTCAAAATTTCATTAGAATCAATTTAATAGTGTCCACGTTACAAAATACAAAACGATTTAGACCAATAAATTCTCGTATAGTATACAGAAAATTCTAAGTCCCTTAGTTTCTGTAATAGGCTAGGCAATGTTCGGATGCACCTGAAAAGGTGATTTGTGTCGCTAGATCTTCCTTCACAGGTTAGTGGACAGCCTATTATGAGTACAAGAATTTTTTTAATTTTTCAACCCCCAACCCCCCAACCACCCCAATTTCACCCCCACCCAAAAAAAAAAACGCAGAAGATTATCAGGAACCTCTAAAACGCTTAAAAACGAAGTTTGAGCTGTTTTTATATTTTAGTTTTTTTATTATTTCTGCGCCGCCACTGGCACGATTATCAAAACCATACGCGTTTTCCATCTTCGCCATGGTAGTAATGCCGTTTCAAAATTTCATTAAAATCAATTCAACAGTTTCCTCGTTACAACGATCTGACGCAATACTCTCGTATGTTTACATCAAAAAAAGTCCTTTGCTTTCTGTAATAGGCAAAGGCAATGCTCGGATGGACCTAAAAAAGTTATTTATGTCGCCAGGTCTTCCTTCACAGGTCAGTGGACAGTCTATTACGAAAGTAACAAATTTTTCAATTTTACAACCCCCCACCCCCCAATCACCCCACTTTCACACCCCCACCCAAAAAAAGTAGAAAATGATCAGGGACCCCTAAAACGCCTAAAAACGAAGGTTTCAGCAATATTTAATTTTTTTGTTTTTTGCTAATTACTCCGCCGCCTATGCACCGATTATCAAAATTATAGGAACATTACCTACTACGACCCCACAGCATACCGCTGCCCAAATTTCATCACAATCCATGCAGCGGTTACTGAGATTACGAGGGTAGAAAAACGCGACAGACAGACAGACAGACCGACAGACAGACAGACCGACAGACAGACAGACCGACAGGACCGACAGACAGACCGACAGACAGACCGACAGACAGACCGACAGACAGACGACAGCAGACCGACAGACAGACCGACAGACAGACCGACTAGACAGACCGACAGACAGACCGACAGACAGACCGACAGACAGACCGACAGACAGACCGACAGACAGACCGACAGACAGACCGACAGACAGACCGACAGACAGACCGACAGACAGACCGACAGACAGACCGACAGACAGACCGACAGACAGACCGACAGACAGACCGACAGACAGGACAGACAGAGACAGACCGACAGACAGACCGACAGAGCCGACCGACAGACAGCCGACAGACAGACCGACAGACAGACCGACAGACAGACCGACAGACAGACCGACAGACAGACCGACAGGACCAGACAGCCGACAGACAGACCGACCGACAGACCGACAGACCGACAGACAGACCGACAGACAGACCGACAGACAGACCGACAGACAGACCGACAGACAGACCGACAGACAGACCGACAGACAGACGACAGACAGACCGACAGACAGACCGACAGACAGACCGACAGACAGACCGACAGACAGACCGACAGACAGACCGACAGACAGACGACAGACAGACGACAGACAGACCGACAGACAGACCGACAGACAGACCGACAGACAGACCGACCAGACCAGACCGACAGACAGACCGACAGACAGACGACAGACAGACCGACAGACAGACCGACAGACAGACGACGACCGACAGACAGACCGACAGACAGACCGACAGACGACGACAGACAGCGACAGACGACCAGACAGACCGACAGACAGACCGACAGACAGACCGACAGACAGACCGACAGACAGACCGACAGACAGACCGACAGACAGACCGACAGACAGACCGACAGACAGACGACAGACAGACCGACAGACAGACCGACCGACAGACCAGACCGACAGACAGACCGCAGACAGACGACAGACAGACCGCCGACAGACCGACAGACAGACCGACAGACAGACCGACAGACAGACCGACAGACAGACCGCAGACAGACCGACAGACAGACCGACAGACAGACCGACAGACAGACCGACAGACAGACCGACAGACAGACCGACAGCAGACCGACAGACAGACCGACAGACAGACCGACAGACCAGACCGGACAGACAGGACCGACAGACAGACCGACAGACAGACCGACAGACAGACCGACAGACAGACCGACAGACAGACCGACAGACAGACCGACAGACAGACCGACAGACAGACCGACAGACAGACCGACAGACAGACCGACGACAGACGACAGACCGACAGACAGACCGACAGACAGACCGACAGACAGACCGACAGACAGACCGACAGACAGACCGACAGACAGACCGACAGAAACAGACCGACAGACAGACCGACAGACAGACCGACAGACAGACCGACAGACAGACCGACAGACAGACCGACAGACAGACGACAGACAGACCGACAGACAGACCGACAGACAGACCGACAGACAGACCGACAGACAGACCGACAGACAGACCGACAGACAGACCGACAGACAGACCGACAGACAGACGACAGACAGACGAAGACGCCGACAGACAGACCGACCAGACAGACCGACAGACAGACCGACAGACAGACCGACAGACAGACGACAGACAGACGACAGACAGACCGACAGACAGACCGACAGACAGACCGACAGACAGACCGACAGACAGACCCGACAGACAGACCGACAGACAGACCGACAGACAGACCGACAGACAGACCGACAGACAGACCGACAGACAGACCGACAGACAGACCGACAGACAGACCGACAGACAGACGACAGACAGACCGACAGACAGACCGACAGACAGACCGACAGACAGACCGACAGACAGACCGACAGACAGACCGACAGACAGACCGACAGACAGACCGACAGACAGACCGACAGACAGACCGACAGACAGACAGACGACAGACAGACCGACAGACAGACCGACAGACAGACCGACAGACAGACCGACAGACAGACCGACAGACAGACCGACAGACAGACCGACAGACAGACCGACAGACAGACCGACAGACAGACCGACAGACAGACCGACAGACAGACCGACAGACAGACCGACAGACAGACCGACCAGACAGACCGACAGACAGACCGACAGACAGACCGACAGACAGACCGACAGACAGACCGACAGACACCGACCGACAGACAGACCGACAGACCCGACAGACAGACCGACAGACAGACCGACAGACAGACCGACAGACAGACCGACAGACAGACCGACAGACAGACCGACAGACAGACCGACAGACAGACCGACAGACAGACCGACAGACCAGACCGACAGACAGACCGACAGACAGACCGACAGACAGACCGACAGACAGACCGACAGACAGACCGACAGACAGACCGACAGACAGACCGACAGACAGACCGACAGACAGACCGACAGACAGACCGACAGACAGACCGACAGACAGACCGACAGACAGACCGACAGACAGACCGACAGACAGACCGACAGACAGACCGACAGACAGACCGACAGACAGACCGACAGACAGACGACAGACAGACCGACAGACAGACCGACAGACAGACCGACAGACAGACCGACAGACAGACCGACAGACAGACCGACAGACAGACTGACAGACAGACCGACAGACAGACCGACAGACAGACCGACAGACAGACCGACAGACAGACCGACAGGACAGACCGACAGACAGACCGACGGAAATGAGTGACGTGCATATTTGTTATCATAAAACGCCCAAAAAACGTATTATCTCAAAATCGAAAATTTTCGCGATCACAATACTCCCCTCACCTATCGATGTGGGAAGTAAAAAGGTTATCTCAGGCATCCAGTACTAAATCTGCAAAACCAGCTTGATCACTAACCGGCCTTCGATAAAACCGGGCAAAAGCATTGGTCCTCTGAGATCAGCCCGCCGCTAACCTGATAGCCTCATATGACACGCCCCCTCTGACTGCTGCTGAAGTAGAAGCGTGGCGAGTACTATGAGCGGTGAAATTTCGAGCAGGGCACACGCGCACATCCTTATCATAAAAGGCAAATGGAGAATGGATTGTATCCTACCTTTTCCGATGTTTCCAATGGCTTACTTATTTGTATCTCTACCCCTTGCTCGAGCTTGATAACATTATCGAACTCAATACTTGTTAACGCTTTGCTTCCTCTGCCCTGTAGCCAGAGCCAGGAGCGTAGCTAATTTGTAAGAAAGGTCCTCTAGTGACAACTCATCTGGCATGCAGCTAATAAAGGTTAACTGAAGGATCCTATGTATGCGTTTATCTAGGCAAAGAGGGTCTTAGACTGTGGATACCTTTGAAAAATCTACTGATCCTGAAATCTGAAGTCATGCTAGGCCCCAAAATCTGAGACAGCGCTGCTGGATAACAGTTGAGCATTGCTGAAGAGGCACCATTCTTAAGTACGTGGCAAAGATTCCAAAACCTCTGGAACTGGAGCAGGATAAACATCTAATCCACAGCTTTTCCAGAAAAGCCCACCATTGTTTAAGGCCCCCGTTGCACTGCTTGATTGTAACTTCTGTTATCGATGCCAGACTGATTTCCAGCAGTCCTCCGGAACGCCGCCTAGCTTCAGAGCCTCGGAAATAATATGGCGGCCACCAGGGTAATTTCCGCCATAAGGGATGAGGAGCAATGCAGGAAGAAAGTAAGTTTTGGCTAGGTTCAAAAATGAGTGGCTCCCTTCTAACAATGGCTCAAAGAGCGTAAACCACTGTTGCGCAGTCCAAAGGCGAACAATAGCATTACCTCTAGCTTTATCCTTAATGATCTAAAAAACCCTTGGTATCAAGGCAAAAGGAGGAAAAGCATAGAAGAAAGGTTCGTCCATGCATCTATTGCTTCACATCTCGAACATACCCTCCATGATACGAAGCGTGTGCACTTCGTGTTCACCCTCCGAAGCAAACAGATCAATATCGGGCTGACCAAAAAGGCTCACCAGCCGCTCGAAGCGACTCTGATCGAGTTCCCTGCAGATAGTACGAGACAGAGCATTGAGGGACGGGTACTGGATACTTCCCATCTTATTGATGTAAGCCCACTATTGTGGTGTTATTGATGCGACATAAATGATACAATCCCGGAGGTCCCTGCCAAGTTATGTAATACGAGAAACGGCCGCCTTCAATTCCAACACATTGACGTGCTCCGCGCTCAGCGTTCGTTCAATGACCTTGGCGACGCTCGCCCTCAGCGTAGGCCCCCCATCAGTAGCGAAAGCATTCGAGAAAATCTCCATCCGATATGCGATCACCAGGAACGACTCTCTGAGCTGGTCGTTTCAATATCGGC
>CATOUR010000592.1:0-95869 GCA_951848785.1 Callosobruchus maculatus
CGGTGCACAGTACCGTATGTGTGAATCGGCCTTTAGACTGCCATCAGTGTCATCCGCGTCAACAGCGAACAGATGTTCGGCTAGTGACAACTAAAAATCCCCTAGAACGAATCTTGACACATACTTTGACGGCATACGTACAGGGCCGCACTCGGTGCTCCTACCGCTACTGACGAGTAATTGACTCTTAACAATAATATAAACGAAAAACTGTGTTTGTTTCATTCAAGCATTTTTGCTGTGAATTTTTAGATAGTGAATAAATTTCTTGTTCACAAAAATAGTCATTACTTTTTGGCAATGAGGTATTCAGTAATATTATTACTAAGACGATCCTGACTTGCAGGATTGCCAATTCAGACCACTACTAAAAAAATAAATTTGAGTTGCACTTCTTCATCAGCTGATACCTATCAAATAGATGTCAAGCCAGTCTAAAGTATCAGTTTATATATAATCCGTACTAGGAATGTTTTACATATTTTTAGAGTCGTATGTGTCAAGCCGATAAGCACAGTGATCACGAAATGAGCTAAGGGAAGTTTTGGGTTATAACTTCTTCAGGTGGTATAGAGAATTCCAAAGAAGAAATGTTTTTTAGAAGATTTTAAAAATCTGACAAAGCCACAAATGTCAGTTACGGAAGACACCGCAACTGCTTTGAGGAACATGCAAAGCAATGGCCTGATTTTAAATTGGTGCACCCAAACTATACACGATACAAGTTTTGGTTCTGATAGGAAGCCAGATAATGTTTTTAAATATTTAGAGTCAACTTGAAGATCTGAGGGACTGATAATAATTGTTGATCCTCTTTACGTGAGGCTGAAACTCAGAACAACGGCCGGATTTGAAATTGGCATACTCAAAGCCACCATAGGAGATTTCGTCCTTATAGGAATCCAGATAACAATTTTTAGATTTTTGAGGAGAACTTGAATATCCGAGGGCCTGAAAATTTTTGATCTTTTTGACCTGAGGCTGAAAGTCAAAACAACGGCCGGATTTGAAATTGGCACCCTCAAACTAAGCACGATACGAGTTATCGTCCTGGTAGGAAGTCAGATAACGATTTTAGATTTTTAGGGTGAACTTGAAGATCTGAGGGTCTGAAAATTTTTGATCTTCTTTACCTGGTACCTGAATTGAAAAATGTATGGCTTGGTACACAACCGAGATTTACAGACTAGTATGCTGAAGCTAGTAAGCTGAGACTGTTGAAACAATCCCATACTGATTTTGCCGAAAAGCAAAGGTCAAATCAGTCTGTGAGTCTGAGAACGTTAGTGTGGACTCATTATCATAGTCACAATGTCTTAACAGTCATCATTCATCGTCATCATTCGCGATTTACGGTCAGTTTAGTGACGCACTTGATACTCATATCCAGCAACTGTTTCGTCGTATCCATCCAGCGTGTAGGGGAACGGCCACGGCGCTGCCCATTCGGGGCGTGATCCTGAACTACAAGTTTCTCCATATTACCGCTTCTACGAAGAATGTAAGCATACTCGTCGACACAATGGAAAATAGGCTCTTTGGATTACCGAGCTCATCCAGTATGGAAACATTAGTTCGATGAGCGGTATAAGGAACTCTCAGCATTCTCCTCCACGTTCACATTTCAAAAGCATCTATGCGAGCTCGATCTGCCTTTTTAACAGTCCAAGTTTCCGAGGCTTATAAAAATATGGAGAACACAAGAGACTGAACCAGTGACATTTTGGTAGTTTAGTGATGTTATGGTCACGCCATATTTTAGTAAATCTTGTCATGGCCATACGTGTCTGTTGAATGCGCCGTCGAATCTCATTTTCACATATACCCGACTGTCGAACAAAGAACCGAGGTACACAAAACTTTGAACTACTTCACAATGGCCTATTTACTTTATTTCTCGATTATTATCATGCTCTCTATCTACGATCATAACCTTGGTCTTGTTGTAGTTAATACCAAGACCATACGCTGTCCTGTGTTGTTCTAAGATGTTCAATAGAGCTACTAGCTGTTCCTGAGAAGCAGCAGTAAGGGTTGTGTCGCCAGCACTCTGGACTATGGCGTGAAAAAGTAAGAAGGGAACTGATTCCTGAAAGGTACCCCTTTGGTGACGTCACTGCGGCAGAGCGTCTCAAAAGCCGACTTGCATGTTTAATTAGTCACGGCGGTGGCAAACAAGCAAACAAACGGCGGGCACTTGTAAGGGAAGCAATAAAAGTTTTTGCGACGACGACTCGACCAACAGACAAACGTTTAGGGGGTGTGTATAACAGAAGTAATTTAATGTTTCATTTGAATTTCAGATGCGGCCGTGGCGACGCGACAGACTGGGAGCACTGCCTCGCTGCCTACTCCCGGATTCCGGATTCCGGAAAAGTGAGCAGAATTAAAAAGTTCCCGATTAACCGCTCACTGCGATAGAGACGACGCAGGGGACTCGGGGGGAAAGGAGGGCGATTAATTTCGGAGTTTTATGCGGTTTCGGATACTTTCGGGTCTTTTCTATGCAAAATACTCGGTGGAAGTGAAAAAAGCAGAGACTATCGGGGTACCTTTTACTTCCCACACCAGTAGGTGAGGGGAGTATTGTGATCGCGAAAATGTTTTATTTTGAGATGATACGCTTTTTGGGCGTTTTACAATGTCTACATGATGAAAATCGACGAAAATCCACGTCACTAATTCCCGTCGGCCTGTCGGTTTGTCTGCCTGTTGGCGTTTCCCTCGCAAATTTGGGTAGCGATACGCTGTGGGGTCGTAGTAGGTAATGCTGCTATAATTTTGAAAAGCAGTGCCAGAAAAAAAATTAAATATCCCTCAAGCTTCGTTCTTAGGCGTTCTAAAGGTTTCGTAACCGGCATGAATCTCGATAAAATTCGGCGGCGAAGAAATTTGCAGATAACAAAAAATTACCAGAACATCACCAAATTTCGTTTATAGCGCTTTAGGAGTTCTCGATCCTTTTCCATTTTTTTTTAGTGAGGGAGCGAAATCGGGGTTAGTTTGAAAACACAAATATTTGTTGCATTCATGCAATACTCTACATTGCGCTGAAAAAAATTACTTGTGCAATGATCTATTCAATTGTTGGCTTTGAAATTTATATCTATGGAATAATTTGATATACATATTATAATCCTAACATTGAAACTATTAACTTACTTGTGATAAAATTTAGACATTGTATGATTACTGCGGAGGAATTAGTAACAGTTTTAGTTTCTGGAGCTCTTGCCAGTGAAGGAGGAGAAATCAATAAAAAACGAAAATTCAAAAATTGCTCAAACTTCGTTTTTAGATCTTTCAAAGGTTCCTGATCATTGTCAATTATTTTGATGCGGATGGTGTAGGGATACAGGAACTATATATTCTTTGTGAGCACCGACAGTGTGTTCTGTTCTGATTTATATTTGATAAGTTCTCATTTTCACTTGACTATTCTGATTTACATGATATGAGGCTTTCTAAATTACAATTGACGCTTTCCAGTTTCCAAAACAGCTGAAAAAGGTGTAGTATTAATGATAAGGTAGTTTCTTTTATTCATTTATCTTTAAGACGGTTCTCTCGACGGCTCTATATTACCTTAGGTTTATTATTTCACATTCTATACTGCTGGTGTTATTTAACTTTCTGCACTGCTCTCCTGCGCGCTAACTAAATTTTTTGTGGTATTCTTGCTTTGTGGTTAAGTAGAATAGACTTCGCCACCAGTTTGAGCTACTAACTATTTTTGTATTATCGGACCAAAAAAGACGATGTATTATTATTCTTTTTCTCATTTTTCAAGTTTCTCTCGCATGACTGCGGTAGCAACAAATGTTGACGGGCTGAGCCAAGTCAAAACCTGAACTATTACGTGTCTAAATTTAGGAAGGATCGAACAATATTACAGATCTTCAGGATTACAGACTTTTGGAATACTTTGTGTAACTTTTCGTCCAGGCCCAACTGTTGAAGGTGCTGTGTAAACGTGTTTCGTGTAAGGCCTGAGACCGACATAATTAGGGGGACAACAGTGACTTTGTTTTGTTTCCAAAGGCGTTTTATTTCCATAGCAAGGTCCGTGTATTTAGGTATCTTCCCAACAAAGGTGTTTTGGATATTCACATGATTGGGAATGACATCTATCAAATAGGTAATGTTGTCGGCCTTTGACTGGAAAACTATATCTGGTTTATTGGCTGGGATAGTCTTGTATGTATGTATTTCAACGTCCCAGTATAGTTTGTATCGATCGTTTTCGAGCACACATTTTTATTATTATAAACACAAAGTCAACATACTTGACATTGCTTTCATGGATGTTTATGATTTATGTGGCCTGCCTGTGTTTGCTTTAGATGTTGGAACAACAAAGGGTTTACGTTCATTTGACCAACTCGTCTTCAGTCGGTAAACTTGAGCAGCACCTCTGTACGTTGTTCATTCGGCAGCATTTCAATTAACACGACCAAGGGGGGGGGGGGGGGGGGGAAGGGGGGATGGATTTGCGGAAATGACGGGCGGCCGCGCCGCCATCTTCTAAAACAATTGAACAACAATGGCGCGCGCCGCCTGCTGCCAGTAAGTACATATTAATTAAAAGTTTGCAGGATGAACTGATCTAATCAATTTCTCCTGCTGTATGCTGGTGGCTGTTGGGAGAGTACGTTTGATGGTCTAAGGAAGATGGGATGGGAGATAACTCCGCTTTCTGTGATGCCTTGCAAAACAGGAGAACAACGGAAGCAGTTGCGTAGCTAGGTAACCAAGGGCACCTGGGGCAAATTAAAAAAAGGGGACCCATTTCTATGTAAACTGATTAGGTTTTATCTAATAAAATATGAAATATACAAACACTTCAATAAAATCTAATTGGAATTGACCCCACTATACAGGGTTATTCACGTTATTCGACACGGAGCATTATGGCTAAAGTATTTGATAAAAAAGAAAATAATAACTTCGGATGGATAGAGACCCATTAAGGCTACATTCTAAAAATATTTTTATGTTATACAGGGTGTCTTAAAAACACGAAATGTATCAAAGTTATGTTTTTTTAAATGGAACACCCCATAATATTATTGCATATTCAGATTCCATGGTGAACTCTAGTGTGACTTTATGTATCACACATGGGACCTAAAGCGAACCGTTTAAGTGTAAATCACCATTTTCGGTATAAGTAGATATCAGGAAAAAATTGAGTATCGCAGAGATTATAAAATATGGAAGGCTGTGACTTTGCCGTAGTGCTAAGCATAAAATGTGTCAGCTTTGATGAGACTGTCAAATTTAAATTACGTTTACGCGTGGAGAAATCGGTCGATTAATTAAGGAAACTTCGGTCAGCGATAACTTGATTTTTTTAAATCAGAATGCCTAAATTTTTTTTATTCGGTTAAACGTAGAATTTGATAACCTCTCTAATGATATAAGGTTGTGATTATCAACCTCTGGTAGTTTTCATTTAATTTTAAATTTTCAAACAAATCGGCGATTTTACCTACCTATAAGCAACGTAGCAGGCCATGAAATATAAACAAAAACCTGTGTACAAATGATTATTATGGAAATTCCTTATCGCATTCCTTGAAAAGCTTCATCTGTAAACAGAATCAGCACCAATAGTTGAGGGATTTCAACCATTTTTTGTAGAAGCCATTGTCAGAATTCAATACGTGGAAGAAAATCATTAGGAAGAAGCGCCTGAACGCGTTGGATATGGTATGGATATAACATATCTTCTCTAAGAATTTTCCAAACAGTACCATTAGAAATATTTAGAACCTCAGCAATTTTTCGAGTAGAAGTACCGGGTTCTTCTGCAACCACGTTCAGAACATTCTCTTCGCGCTACCGTTCTTGTCGTCCTTGGTCTTCCCGCTCCCCCATTTCGTTTCAACGTCCCTGTTTCTTGAAGGCGTCGAGAATGCTTTCGAACATCTTCCTATCAGGAGCAATACAAACCGCCTAGCTTCTAATGCATTGCCATCAGCAAGTCCATAAATGAAGTGCATGTCGGTCATGTCGGCATTCGTATAGCGATTCATGTTACGAAACTTCAACAAATTTGAAAAAGTGAATGAAAGCATTCAAATAACATCAACGTTACTGATTTTAAAGCTGACGTGCAATTCGCAAGTTTTTTCATTTTCATTTTTCATTTTATTTGCAAGAAACTTACAAGCAATGATAGAATAGTTTTTATTTTTTATTTCGCAAACAAAGCAAGATACGAGAAAATTTCAGGAGACAAAAAAGTTGTAGTTGTAGTTGGTTTACCACAAAGAAATATTAACATTAAATGTGCCAGTGGCGTACATTTTTCCGCTTATAATTGTTATTAAATTGCCACCTCTAACGGCACTGGACATAATTTTTTTTGTGTAGTTAGGGCAAAATCACCCCCTTACTACTAAAAACAACGCTACTGAATTTCACAGAATCGGTTAGAAGATGATAGAATTATTAAAAAAAAAACGTTATTTAAAAAAAATAACATCCTGTATCTTAGAAACCATACATTTTTGGACATATGTTTATATGAACTTTTTTTCATGGAATGACCTGAGGAGTCACCCCCTTGAATATTGCCGCATCTTTTTTAAACACCCTGTAGAAGGATATACATACGTGTACTACAACTAAGTTCCTGAATCGGATGTTTAATAATACATCAATCGTAATACCAATAATGTTTAAATAAATACCTTGATTAGCGACCTAGATTGTACTACAGGGTGATACAAGAAATGTCTTTCTGAATAGGGTATAAATTAATCCCTTTACAATTGCACTGTTTGATAGAATACTTCATTAGTACAATCCATCTGACGAACCAGTATTAAAATTAAATGAGATATCCACAAAACGAGTAAATTATTATATTCACGACAGAGTTCTAAACCCACGAACGAAATAATAATTCATTTCCTCGCAGTGGAGGACTCCCCTAACCTAATAAAAGCCGTTTATGGGGACGAAGACGAAGCGAAGTAATATTCGAAAAATCCCATCGACTTAGCGTCAAATTTCAGTCGCGCGCCAACGCCGAAAATGTAATTATTAATTTAACCAATTTATAGGCAGGAAAAATAAAATTAAAAGCCGGAGGGACGATTTATGGCTTCTCAAGGAAGAGCCTGAATAACAAGGGAAAGTGAGATATCAGATAGTACCGTCAAATAAGGTCAATATTCTTGCTTTCTCGCACAGAAAAAAATACTGTTGCGTTTCCAATTAATTGTTAGTATTTGGATGTTTTTCCATCACTTTAAATATATTCACAGTTGTTTCAAATCCCTGTCCTTGAAAGAATTCAATCCTTATACTCAAAGTAATCACAGGTACGCCAATGAATTCAAAATAATTTTATATTTGTTATAACGATATGTATAATCCTTCTAATACCAGTATTGACATATCATGCAATCAAAACATACTTTTGTTTTCGAAATGTACCCTATGTTTCATTCAAGCAAAGCATACAATCTATTCAATGTACAAAAATTATTACTGAAACAGCAGCTCGTGATAATTCATCTGAAAAAAACTAATTTTGTTTCAATGGCGCTTGTCGTTCGCTGAACTATAATCAGTATTCGGAGGGACTGATGTCCTGATTCAATGAAGGTAATAAAGAATAGGGGGATGATCTCAGTGCTACTATCGCCGCGAACTCGTCAACATGGACGAGGTTGTTCCGTTGTGTTGTTTCGGTGTTAGCCGTGTTGTGCCATCTTGTGGTTTTGCGTATCGCATAAGTAATTGTGTGATTTAAATGTATTCAGTTATATAAATGGAGGACCTACTGAAAAATTGGGACTTAGAAGAACTAACACCCACATTTGGATGTAGGTATATAGATTAGTCAGACAGTTATATTTCAGGTAATAATGCAACAACTGGTGCAGGGCTTATGTCTAATTCTTATATCATGCTCCTTATAACTTCACACAAAATCACACCATTAAACATCCAAACGAATCAATCAGCTGTCCTCGCAATAAAATCTGTTGGTCCAAGGAAAAGAAAGTAGTTTAGAATCAATTACCAAACACAGATTCGATTCAATGACAGGCTGCGATTGAATCGTTCATTGGAATCCAATGACATCTTGTAGTTGAATCGACAATACGATATAATTCGCTACCAACTATATACTTCCCATTGGAGAAAACGTCGCTGTATTTGAGGAGTGCTGAGTGTAACGTCCCATTGAATCCAAGCGTAAGTCTTTGACAAAGCGACTGATTTTTCTGTGTGCGAATGAAAACAGAAATGGAGCAAACTTCGAGTCTAGAGAATAGAATCTTCATCGACTTTCATATATTCAGTATTTCGTTTCTGTATTAGAAAGGTATCACTGTACTTAGGCCTCACTAGATCCTTTATAAATCCTGTCAACGATCCCACAGGACGTCAGAACCTAGTGAGAAAGGTGGTGATGCGCTAGTAATCGGTGTTTTAAGAACTAATAGAAAAAAAAAACGAAATAGAAATTCGATATTATTGGTAAAAATGTCTAACACTTTTTTCTGCAAAATTTACCGAAATCAACGTGCGAGGTACCATTTTCAAGGTACCTCCAAACTCATCTTCTGAAAAGAAAATGCTTTGTTATATTATTTTTCCAATTTTTCATTTATGTGACAGTTACTACCATTTCAAAGTTCGATAATTTGCTATACGTTTTATGAATTTTTATTCTGCCATTTCGAAAATTTTGCGGCATGCGCTGTAACGTTTTCGACATAAGAAAACGTACTCTTTATTGTGGTAGCACTAAGATTTCACGTATGAGATTACTTTATGAGTTATCTCTATCTCCCACCCCTTTTACTTCCCACACCGACAGGTGAGGGGAGTATTGTGATCGCGAAAATTTTCGATTTCGAGATAATACACTTTTTGGGCGTTTTATGATGCCTACATAACGAAAATCCAAGTCACTCATTTCTGTCGGTCTGTCTGTCGGTCTGTCTGTCTGTCTGTTGGCGTTTTTCTAGCCTCCTAATCTCAGTAACCGCTGCATACATTTTGATGAAATTTGGGTGGTGATATGGTGTAGGGTCGTAGTAGGTAATGTTGCTTAAATTTTGAAAATCGGTGCACGGGCGGCGGTAAAAAACGAAAAATTTCAAATATGCCTCAAACTTTGTTTTTAGGCGTTTTAAGGGGCTCCTGATCATTTTCTACTTTTTTTGGGTGGGGGTGAAATTGGGGTGATTGAGGGGTGGGGGGTTGTAAAGCTGAAAAATTTGTTGTACTCATAATAGGCTGTCTACTCACCTGAGAGAGAAAGACCTAGCGGTATAATACACTTTTTTAGGTCCATCCGAACATTGCCTTGTGTATTACAGGAACCAAGGGACAGAATTTTCCGATGTATACATACGAGTATTGCTTTAGATCGTTCTCTATTTTATAATGCTGAAATTTCGGCACAGTATTACTACTTTGGCGAGGATGGAAAAGGCGTCTGATTTTTAGAGATCGTCTCAGTGGCGGCGCAGCAATATCAAAAAAATTAAGAATATGAAAACAGCTCAAACTTCGTTTTTTAGGCGTTTTAGGGTTCCTGATCAATTTTCTACTTTTTCTTGGGTGGGGGTGAAATTGGGGTGGTTGGGGGGTGACGGGTTGTAAATCTGGAAAATTTGTTGTACTCATGATGGGCTGTCTACTGACCTGAGAGAGAAAGACCTAGCGGCATAGTAGACTTTTTTAGGTCCATCCGAACATTGCATTGCTGATTACAGAAACCAAGGGACTTGAACTTTCTGATGCATACAAAATACATATATAAGTATTACTTTGGATCGTTCTGTATTGTGTACGTGGAAACTTCTGAATTGACTTGAATGACATTCTGACACAGATTTATTACCGCGATGAGTATGGAAAGCGCGTATGGTTTTATAAATCATTTCAGTGGCGGCGCGGCAATAATAAAAAAATTAAAAATATAAAAAACACCAAACTTTGTTTTAGACGTTTTAGGGGTCCCTGATCATTTGTATTTTTTTTTGTTGGGGGTGAAATTGGGGTGGTTCGGGGGTGGGAGTTTGTAAAACTCAAAAATTTGTTGTATTCATGATAGATTGTCCATTGACCTGTGAAAGAAGCGCCTAGTAGAATAAAACCCTTTTTTTGCGGTCGGGCGAGCGATAATTTGGTTGCAGGGCATCTAGACTATAGTTTCATGCTGTGGGAAAATAATAAAACTGGTATCATCGGAATGTGTGGGAAGTACTAAATCAATCAACTTGACTACATTTTTTTATCGCAGCGGGAGTAAAAACTAGGTTTTTGTTTCTAATGATAACCTTTTTATAGTGACCAAGTTTGAAGAAAATCGAAAAATTTTCGTTTTTTCAAAAACGCCTCAAGCGATTGCTTCCAAATTTGGACAACTTGAATTAATAAAGGTTCTTTCGAGTTGAAAAGGTTTTGGTGGCGATCGGACAATACGGAGTGCACAAAAAAAATGTAATACAACATAAAATTTGATAGCGCCAGTTGAAAGGGAATGTGTCTTCATGTCGATGTATCAAATGTTAATTTTTCTGAAATGGAGGTCAAAAATATTAAACAAATCGAAATACTCAAATGTATGAACAACAGCCACTTGAGTCAAGTTCATACAACGTTCACATTTTTAATATATGTGTAGCCAAATGTCAAATCTTTACAACTCCCTTTTTTAGTGCCAACACAGTTGTTGAACTAGGGATCTCATTTATAAACTGTACATGAACTACGTGTAGTTTCTTGCTGATCATAAAACTGTCCCATGTTGATCAGTATTCATTGCACACGACTAATCGCCATCCCTACAATACACAGAGGGTCATATCTAAAAATTGTTTTTCGGCTTTACCTTTGCGAACCCTTCCTGAAACCTGATGGCACGTAATCTACAAAAACATCACGCGCCACACATTCACAAGCTTCTACAATGTTGCCATATGCTGCACCGGCTCGTCATATCTTCTAAACTGAACCTTAACTTATTATCTGTGAAGGAGAGAAACATGTAGGATATTATTTCGTAAATACCACATTTTTACCGTTACCGCTCTGATGATATTTGGAATATGACTTTTTCTAAAAATAGATATACATATATAAAAGGCGATTCATTTAGTGCTTTGTTCTTCGTATGACTTTTTTTGGCAGATTACTAGTGACAGCTGTCAAATTGTCTTCCTATTTTGATTCAGTATTGCTTGACATTTCATTGTGGAAAGACTCACACCACAACAGCGTCTCCAAATTATTCAGCTATATTATGAAAATAATCGTTGTTTTTTCGTGCACTTCGTGCAACATCTGGTGTGAGTCATCAACCTTCCGAGACCACTATTGCCAATACCATCCGCAAATTTGAGTCTCAGTATACGCTATTGGATGATATGAGACCGAATAGGCCACATCCAGCCCGTAATGAGGAGAATATTGCTGCTGTAGTGGATAGTGTAGCTGAAGACCGTGAGGGATCAATTCGACGTTGATCTCAGCATTTGGGCCTATCGTATTCGACAACTTGGCGAACTTTACGTAAGGATCTTGGCCTCAAGACTTAAATTTACGCTTAAATTTCAGTCAATGGGCTCTGACACAGCTTAATGAAAATTCGCTGTTTTCGCGTCGAATTTTGTTCAGTGACACATTTCTGGCTCAACGGATACGTCAATAAAGGAAATTGCCATATTTGGGCTGACGAACAACCCAAAGCGGCACTCGAAGTACCGTTGCATCCTGAAAAATGCACTGTGTGGTGTGGTTTATGGAACGGTGGAGTCATCGGTCCATATTTCTTCAATACAGAGTGTTACCGCACTACGATAACAGATTTTTTTGTTACCTGAAATTGAAGCCTGTAATGTCGGCGACATTTGGTTTCAGCAAGATGGAGCTACGGCACACACGGCGCGCGAAACAACGACTTTATTGAGAAATAATTTTGGTGAGCAGATAATTTCGCGTTTTGGACCTGTCAACTGGCCGCCTAGATCGTGTGGTATCACACCTTTGGACTTTTTCCTGTGGGGATACGTAAAGTCAAAGGTCTTTATTGATAAACCGGTTACGATTCCGGACCTGGAAGCCAACATTACTCGCATAATTGGGCAGATACCGGTCGCAATGCTGGAAAGAGTGATTCAAAATTCGACCCTCCGAATGGACCACCTACAGCGTAGCCACGGCCAGCATTTAAATGAAATTATCTTTAAAAAGTAAATGTCAAAGATTGTTTTCTTAGTTATAGTAAATATTTTGTCGTCGAACTCCGTTTTATATATTTTTTTTAGAATTTAAAAACAAAGGTCCTAATGAATCACCCTATTGGATGTCCATACAAAAGCTACTAGCATTGATCAACGTATTGTATAGATACGTTAATCAATTATACTAGGCAAGAGAAAAAGTATACGTTCCTTATAGAAAATATGTCATAGGATATAATTCTGTGAGTAAACTTTGAGAGGTATATCACAATATTCCAAGCAAAAAATGGAGTCAGGTTGATTGACTCAGTACTTCCCACACATTATGATGATACCATTTTATTATTTTCCCATTGCATGAAGCTATAGTTTGAGATGCACTTGCAACCAAATCATCGCCCACCCACCCGCAAAAAAAAACATCCAACACAAAAACTCTCGTAAATAGTTTCTTGCGTCTACCTCCTTAGGAACTAGGACACCACATTTTTTTGCATGCTTCAACTGGATGACGCGAAACGATCAGGAGCCTCCAAACCGTCTAAAAACGAAGTTTGAGCTGATTTTATATTTTTAATTTTTTTGATTATTGCTGCATCGCCACTGACACGATTTATAACAAACATAAGCCTTTTCAATTCTCGCCGCGGTGATGAATTCTGTGTCAAAATTTCACTGAAATCAATTCAATAATTTTCGCTTTACGCAGTATACTGTGCCAGTCCGGCCCTGTCCGCCGTGCATAGACGTGAATTCTCGAACCCAGACTTGCAGAAACTGATCGCGAACGACGCGAAGGCAGAGACACTTTTGAGAACCAGAGATGCGTACGATTTATAACCGCGTCGGACAGACAGAGTTAGAGTTAACAGAGTTACCGGTGGCGCGTGCAAAATATGGACAGTGACATAAATTAGTGAGTGAAGGACAAATATAAATTAGTGTAGTGGCTGTAAATAAATTATTAGTTCGTACCAAGTGTTTTACTGCCCAACCAAACTAAAGACTTGTAACAGTGGTGTCAGGTGTGGGGTAGACTGATTGGTTGGGCAGCGTGGTACGGACAGTTAAGTGAATAAACTGTCAAAATGGTGAAATTCAGTGAACTGAAGGTTGCGGATTTAAGGAGAGAGCTCGATGAATGCGATGCCGATAGCAGCGGGCTGAAGGCCGTTCTCCAGGATCGAATTCAGCAAATAATGATTGAAGGGGGCGAGGATCCAGATACTTTCGAATTCGAATCACCTGAATTCGAGTGGGCCAAGAAGCTCGAATCAAAAATCAAAGCAAGCTTCAAATAGATTACTGGCTTTAGAAAAGAACATCGAAGAAAGAATTGGAGCCAGAATTGACATCTTAGAATTGAAAATGGAAGAGCAAAGAGAAGATCTCAAGAGGGATTGGAAAAACAAAAAGAAGATCTGTGAGACAATTTTCGACGTCTGGACTCAGAGATTGACAAGCTGCGAATGGAGCTTCAGGCTGCAAGCGTAACCACACCAAATGACCTGAAGGCAGGAGATTCGGGCAAGTTGAGATTAAAAGCTCCTCAGTATACTGTGTAAGGCTTTCGCGGCCATCGTCCAATGAATTTGTGGTTCTTGGGTTTTTAGGCCGGCGTCGTTTAGTGTTAAAGCTTGACGTTTCGCCACCACGAGTGGATGGCATCTTCAGAAGCTGTTTCACTTCGGCGACTTCCAAAATACTGATGGCTGGTGGATCTGCACCTGAATTTATACCTGGCCCAACCAGGTAGCGTTGGTAGCCCCGCTCCTTCGCGATATGGTAGTGTCTTCAGGTCCTTTAGGATGGGTAAAGCCTGGTTGGGCCACGTTACCATTAGCAGGTATAAATTCAGGTGCAGATCCACCAGCCGTCAGAATTTTGGAAGTCGCCGAATTGAAATAGCTTCTGAAGATGCCATCCACTCGTGGTGGCGAAACGTCAAGCTTTAACGCTAAACGACGCCGGCCTTAAAACCCAAACACCACAAATTCATTGCTCCTCAGTATGATGAGAAAACATCCTGAGAGAATTACCTCCTCCAATTTGAAGGGGCCGCACACTCGGGTGAAGGTTAGGTAACACCCTGTAGATGGCTTTAGAGAAATCGGCGTTGGTGTATACCTAACTAATTTGTCGACGACAAGCAACGAACTGCCAAAAACTTCTGCTCACTCGACGCGGCGGATATTACGAAATACTTTCCGTGACCTCAGCAAGAAGCAGTAGCGAAGAAGTTAGGGAAAGCTGCTGACGACTCTAACCGGGTTAGATTTATGAACGACGGCGGCGGCGTGGCGGCACGTAAGAAGTTGCTTCGTTTGGGCAAATACGCGCGCCTTCACAGGAATATTCTAATGACAGGTGGGAGGCAGGCAGGGAAAGCATGGAACACCCGGAAAACTAAAACAGATCCGGAGCAAACTTTTGCGCTGATGACTCGAATTTAGCAAAATTACCACCGGAGTGGATGAGGGTCTTGATTGCAAAAGTCTCCGCTAGGATGTTCCGTTTCATACTCAAATTGACGTGTTTCTTCGGGATGTGGGGAAGGGGTGTGCAATGTTGCCACGTTCCATCAGAAATCCGGGAAACCTCTACAAGTTTCGACGTTCGTCCATGAGAGTTGTTGGTAGATGAAATTATTTTTTTTTTTGGGCAAATAAGCGCGGCTTCCAAGGAATATTCTAATGACAGGTGGGAGGCAGGCAGGGAAGCCATGGAACAGCTGGAAAACTAAAACAGATCCGGAGCAAACTTTCGCGCTGATGACTCGAATTTAGCAAAATTACCACCGGAGTGGATGAGGATCTTAATTGCAAAAGTCTCCGCCAGGACGTTCCGTTTCATACTTAAATTGATGCGTTTCTTCGGGATGTGAGGGAAAGGTGTGCGATGTTGCCACGCTCAATCAGAAATCCGGGAAAACTCTACAATTTGCGACGTTCGTCCACGAGAGTTGTTGGTAGATGAAATTATTTTTTTAGGGAAATACGCGCGCCTTCCCAGGAATATTCTAATGACAGGTGGGAGGCAGGCAGGCAGGGCATGGAACACCCGGAAAACTGAAACAGATCCGGAGCAAACTTTCGCGCTGATGACTCGAATTTAGCAAAATTACCACCGGAGTGGATGAGGGTCTTAATTGCAAAAGTCTCCGCCAGGGTGTTCCGTTTCATACTTAAATTGATGCGTTTCTTCGGGATGTGAGGGAAAGGTGTGCGATGTTGCCACGCTCAATCAGAAATCCGGGAAAACTCTACAATTTGCGACGTTCGTCCACGAGAGTTGTTGGTAGATGAAATTATTTTTTTAGGGAAATACGCGCGCCTTCCCAGGAATATTCTAATGACAGGTGGGAGGCAGGCAGGCAGGGCATGGAACACCCGGAAAACTGAAACAGATCCGGAGCAAACTTTCGCGCTGATGACTCGAATTTAGCAAAATTACCACCGGAGTGGATGAGGGTCTTAATTGCGAAAGTCTCCGCCAGGACGTTCCGTTTCATACTTAAATTGACGCGTTTCTTAGGGATGTGAGGGAGGGAGGGATGTGCCATGTTGCCACGTTTGATCAGAAATCCGGGAAAACTCTACAATTTGCGACGTTCGTCCACGAGAGTTGTTGGTAGATGAAATTATTTTTTTAGGGAAATACGCGCGCCTTCCCAGGAATATTCTAATGACAGGTGGGAGGCAGGCAGGCAGGGCATGGAACACCCGGAAAACTGAAACAGATCCGGAGCAAACTTTCGCGCTGATGACTCGAATTTAGCAAAATTACCACCGGAGTGGATGAGGGTCTTAATTGCAAAAGTCTCCGCCAGGACGTTCAGTTTCATACTTAAATTGACGCGTTTCTTCGGGATGTGAGGGAGGGATGTGCCATGTTGCCACGTTCCATCAGAAATCCGGGAAAACTCTACAATTTGCGACTTTCGTCCACGAGAGTTGTTGGTAGATGAAATTATTTTTTCTTTTTGGCAAATACACGCGCCTTCACAGGAATATTCTAATGACAGGTGGGAGGCAGGCAGGGAAGGCATGGAACGCCCGGAAAACTAAAACAGATCCGGAGCAAACTTTCGCGCTGATGACTTGAATTTAGCAAAATTACCAGCGGAGTGGATGAGGGTCTTAATTGCAAAAGTCTCCGCCAGGACGTTCAGTTTCATACTTAAATTGACGCGTTTCTTAGGGATGTGAGTGAGGGATGTACAGTGTTGCCACGTTTCATCAGAAATCCGGGAAAACTCTACAATTTGCGACTTTCGTCCACGAGAGTTGTTGGTAGATGAAATTATTTTTTTTTTTGGGCAAATACACGCGGCTTCCAAGGAATATTCTAATGACAGGTGGGAGGCAGGCAGGGAAGCCATGGAACACCCGGAAAACTAAAACAGATCCGGAGCAAACTTTCGCGCTGAGGACTCGAATTTAGCAAAATTACCACCGGAGTGGATGAGGGTCTTAATTGCAAAAGTCTCCACCAGGTCGTTCCGTTTCATACTTAAATTGACGCGTTTCTTAGGGATGTGAGTGAGGGATGTGTCATGTTGCCACGTTTGATCAGAAATCCGGGAAAACTCTACAATTTGCGACGTTCGTCCACGAGAGTTGTTGGTAGATGAAATTCTTTTTTTTTTTTGGGCAAATACACGCGGCTTCCAAGGAATATTCTAATGACAGGTGGGAGGCAGTCAGGGAAGCCATGGAACGCCCGGAAAACTAAAACAGATCCGGAGCAAACTTTCGCGCTGATGACTCGAATTTAGCAAAATTACCAGCGGAGTGGATGAGGGTCTTAATTGCAAAAGTCTCCGCCAGGGTGTTCAGTTTCATACTTAAATTGACGCGTTTCTTCGGGATGTGAGAGAGGGATGTACAGTGTTGCCACGTTTCATCAGAAATCCGGGAAAACTCTACAATTTGCGACTTTCGTCCACGAGAGTTGTTGGTAGATGAAATTATTTTTTCTTTTTGGCAAATACACGCGCCTTCACAGGAATATTCTAATGACAGGTGGGAGGCAGGCAGGGCAGGCATGGAACGCCCGGAAAACTAAAACAGATCCGGAACAAACTTTCGCGCTGATGACTTGAATTTAGCAAAATTACCACCGGAGTGGATGAGGGTCTTAATTGCAAAAGTCTCCGCCAGGGTGTTCAGTTTCATACTTAAATTGACGCGTTTCTTCGGGATGTGAGGGAGGGAGGTGTGTGCCATGTTGCCACGTTCCATCAGAAATCCGGGAAAACTCTACAATTTGCGACTTTCGTCCACGAGAGTTGTTGGTAGATGAAATTATTTTTTCTTTTTGGCAAATACACGCGCCTTCACAGGAATATTCTAATGACAGGTGGGAGGCAGGCAGGGCAGGCATGGAACGCCCGGAAAACTAAAACAGATCCGGAACAAACTTTCGCGCTGATGACTTGAATTTAGCAAAATTACCACCGGAGTGGATGAGGGTCTTAATTGCAAAAGTCTCCGCCAGGGTGTTCAGTTTCATACTTAAATTGACGCGTTTCTTCGGGATGTGAGGGAGGGAGGTGTGTGCCATGTTGCCACGTTCCATCAGAAATCCGGGAAAACTCTACAATTTGCGACTTTCGTCCACGAGAGTTGTTGGTAGATGAAATTATTTTTTCTTTTTGGCAAATACACGCGCCTTCACAGGAATATTCTAATGACAGGTGGGAGGCAGGCAGGGAAGGCATGGAACGCCCGGAAAACTAAAACAGATCCGGAGCAAACTTTCGCGCTGATGACTTGAATTTAGCAAAATTACCAGCGGAGTGGATGAGGGTCTTAATTGCAAAAGTCTCCGCCAGGGTGTTCAGTTTCATACTTAAATTGACGCGTTTCTTCGGGATGTGAGAGAGGGATGTACAGTGTTGCCACGTTTCATCAGAAATCCGGGAAAACTCTACAATTTGCGACTTTCGTCCACGAGAGTTGTTGGTAGATGAAATTATTTTTTTTTTTTGGGCAAATACACGCGGCTTCCAAGGAATATTCTAATGACAGGTGGGAGGCAGGCAGGGAAGCCATGGAACACCCGGAAAACTAAAACAGATCCGGAGCAAACTTTCGCGCTGAGGACTCGAATTTAGCAAAATTACCACCGGAGTGGATGAGGGTCTTAATTGCAAAAGTCTCCACCAGGTCGTTCCGTTTCATACTTAAATTGACGCGTTTCTTAGGGATGTGAGTGAGGGATGTGTCATGTTGCCACGTTTGATCAGAAATCCGGGAAAACTCTACAATTTGCGACGTTCGTCCACGAGAGTTGTTGGTAGATGAAATTCTTTTTTTTTTTTGGGCAAATACACGCGGCTTCCAAGGAATATTCTAATGACAGGTGGGAGGCAGTCAGGGAAGCCATGGAACGCCCGGAAAACTAAAACAGATCCGGAGCAAACTTTCGCGCTGATGACTCGAATTTAGCAAAATTACCAGCGGAGTGGATGAGGGTCTTAATTGCAAAAGTCTCCGCCAGGGTGTTCAGTTTCATACTTAAATTGACGCGTTTCTTCGGGATGTGAGAGAGGGATGTACAGTGTTGCCACGTTTCATCAGAAATCCGGGAAAACTCTACAATTTGCGACTTTCGTCCACGAGAGTTGTTGGTAGATGAAATTATTTTTTCTTTTTGGCAAATACACGCGCCTTCACAGGAATATCCTAATGACAGGTGGGAGGCAGGCAGGGCAGGCATGGAACGCCCGGAAAACTAAAACAGATCCGGAACAAACTTTCGCGCTGATGACTTGAATTTAGCAAAATTACCACCGGAGTGGATGAGGGTCTTAATTGCAAAAGTCTCCGCCAGGGTGTTCAGTTTCATACTTAAATTGACGCGTTTCTTCGGGATGTGAGGGAGGGAGGTGTGTGCCATGTTGCCACGTTCCATCAGAAATCCGGGAAAACTCTACAATTTGCGACTTTCGTCCACGAGAGTTGTTGGTAGATGAAATTATTTTTTCTTTTTGGCAAATACACGCGCCTTCACAGGAATATTCTAATGACAGGTGGGAGGCAGGCAGGGCAGGCATGGAACGCCCGGAAAACTAAAACAGATCCGGAACAAACTTTCGCGCTGATGACTTGAATTTAGCAAAATTACCACCGGAGTGGATGAGGGTCTTAATTGCAAAAGTCTCCGCCAGGGTGTTCAGTTTCATACTTAAATTGACGCGTTTCTTCGGGATGTGAGGGAGGGAGGTGTGTGCCATGTTGCCACGTTCCATCAGAAATCCGGGAAAACTCTACAATTTGCGACTTTCGTCCACGAGAGTTGTTGGTAGATGAAATTATTTTTTCTTTTTGGCAAATACACGCGCCTTCACAGGAATATTCTAATGACAGGTGGGAGGCAGGCAGGGAAGGCATGGAACGCCCGGAAAACTAAAACAGATCCGGAGCAAACTTTCGCGCTGATGACTTGAATTTAGCAAAATTACCAGCGGAGTGGATGAGGGTCTTAATTGCAAAAGTCTCCGCCAGGACGTTCCGTTTCATACTTAAATTGACGCGTTTCTTCGGGACGTGAGAGAGGCATGTGCCATGTTGCCACGTTCGATCGTAAATCCGGGAAATCTTTACAATTTGCGACGTTCGTCCACGAGCGTTGTTGGTAGATGAAATTATTTTTTTTGGGCACATACACGCGGCTTCCAAGGAATATTCTAATGACAGGTGGGAGGCAGGCAGGGAAGGCATGGAACGCCCGGAAAACTAAAACAGATCCGGAGCAAACTTTCGCGCTGATGACTCGAATTTAGCAAAATTACCACCGGAGTGGATGAGGGTCTTAATTGCAAAAGTCTCCGCCAGGACGTTCCGTTTCATACTTAAATTGACGCGTTTCGTCGGGATGTGCGAGAGGGATGTGCCATGTTGCCAAGTTTGATCTGAAATCCGGGAAAACTCTACAATTTGCGACATTCGTCCACGAGAGTTGTTGGTAGATGAAATTATTTTTTTTTTTGGTCAAATACACGCGCCTTCACAGGAATATTCTAATGACAGGTGGGAGGCAGGCAGGGAAGCCATGGAACACCCGGAAAACTAAAACAGATCCGGAGCAAAGTTTCGCGCTGATGACTCGAATTTAGCAAAATTACCGCCGGAGTGGATGAGGGTCTTAATTGCAAAATTCTCCGCCAGGACGTTCAGTTTCATACTTAAATTGACGCGTTTCTTCGTAATGTGAGAGAGGAGTGTGCCATGTTGCCAAGTTTCATCAGAAATCCGGGAAAACTCTACAATTTGCGACGTTGGTCCACGAGAGTTGTTGGTAAATGAAATTATTTTTTTTTTGCAAATACACGCTGCCTCCAAGGAATATTCTAATGACAGGTGGGAGGCAGGCAGGGAGGGCATGGAACACCCGGAAAACTAAAACAGATCCGGAGCAAAGTTTCGCGCTGATGACTCGAATTTAGCAAAATTGCCACCGGAGTGGATGAGGGTCTTAATTGCAAAAGTCTCCGCCAGGACGTCCCGTTTCATATTTGAATTGACGCGTTCCTTCGGGATGTGCGAGAGGGATGTGCCATGTTGCCAAGTTTGATCTGAAATCCGGGAAAACTCTACAATTTGCGACATTCGTCCACGAGAGTTGTTGGTAGATGAAATTATTTTTTTTTTTGGTCAAATACACGCGCCTTCACAGGAATATTCTAATGACAGGTGGGAGGCAGGCAGGGAAGCCATGGAACACCCGGAAAACTAAAACAGATCCGGAGCAAAGTTTCGCGCTGATGACTCGAATTTAGCAAAATTACCGCCGGAGTGGATGAGGGTCTTAATTGCAAAATTCTCCGCCAGGACGTTCAGTTTCATACTTAAATTGACGCGTTTCTTCGTAATGTGCGAGAGGGATGTGCCATGTTGCCAAGTTTGATCTGAAATCCGGGAAAACTCTACAATTTGCGACATTCGTCCACGAGAGTTGTTGGTAGATGAAATTATTTTTTTTTTTTGGTCAAATACACGCGCCTTCACAGGAATATTCTAATGACAGGTGGGAGGCAGGCAGGGAAGCCATGGAACAGCTGGAAAACTAAAACAGATCCGGAGCAAACTTTCGCGCTGATGACTCGAATTTAGCAAAATTACCACCGGAGTGGATGAGGGTCTTAATTGCAAAAGTCTGCTTCAGGACCTTCCATTCATACTTAAATTGACGCGTTTCTTCGGGATATGAGGGAGGGATGTGCAGTGTTGCCAAGTTTGATAAGAAATCCGGGAAAAACGCTACAATTTGCTTTCGCTTACACAGAAGGCATATTTGACGTAAATAAAAAGAATTTCATATTTCTGGGGTCGGCAGGTTTACCCAAAAAATTGAAAATCCTTATTTGACTTTTTATTAACATGAAACCTCGTGTTTCAAATAATTTGAGGGTACCGATTACAAAGCCGGTCGCAGTTTTAAATTTCAGTCTCGTTTGAGGAAAATAAAAAAATTAAGATCTCTCGGGTAGGCGGTTTGCCAAAAAAATTGAAAATCTTTATTTGGCTTTCTATTTAGTTGCAACGTCATTTTTTTGAATAATTTGATGGTGCTGATTAGAAATCCATTCGCAGTTTTAAGTTTCAGCCTCGTTTGAAGAAAATAAAAAATTTCAGATCTCTCTGGCAGGCGGGTTTACCTAAAAAAATTGAAAATCTTTATTTGACTTTCTATTAAGACGAAACCTCGTTTTTGAATAATTTGATGGTGCTGATTAGAAATCCGGTTGCAGTTTTAAGTTTCAGTCTCGTTTAACGAAAATAAAAAAATTCAGATCTCTCTGACAGGCGGGTTTACCTAAAAAAATTGAAAATCTTTATTTGACTTTCTATTGAGATGCAACCTCGTTTTTTTGGATAATTTGATGCTGCTGATTAGAAATCAGGTCGCAGTTTTAAGTTTCAGTCTCGTTTGACGAAAATAAGAAATTTCAGATCTCTCTGGCAGGCGGGTTTACCCAAAAAAATTGAAAATCTTTATTTGACTTTCTATTAAGATGCAACCTCGTGTTTTAGTTAATTTGATGGTAGCGATTACAAATCCGGTCGCAGTTTTAAGGTTAAGTCTCTTTTGACGAAAATAAAAAATTTCAGATGTCTGGCAGGCAGGTTTACCTCAAAAAATTGAAAACCTTTATTTGACTTTTTATTAAGATGCAACCTCGTTTTTTGGATAATTTGAGAGTACTGATTACAAATCCGATCGCAGTTTTAAGTTTCAGTCTCGTTTGACGAAAATAAAAAATTTCAGATCTCTCTGGCAGGCGGGTTTACCTAAAAAAATCTAAAATCTTTATTTGACATTCTATTAACATGTACCCTCTTTTTTTGGATAATTTGAGGGTGCCGATTACAAATCAGGTCGCAGTTTTAAGTTTCAGTCTCGTTTGATGAAAGTAAGAAAATTCGGATCTCTTGGGCAGGCGGGTTTACCTAAAGAAACTGAAAATCTTCATTTGACTTTCTATCAAGATGAAACCTCGTGTTCTGGGTAATTTGAGGGTACTGATTAGAAATCTGGTCGCAGTATCAAGTTTTAGTCTCGTTTGACGTAAATAAAAAAATTCTTTGGCTAAAATGTTTTCTGGAGATAATATGAAAAGACTGGCTTGACTGAATATTCTAGCACATGAACAGACAACACGAAAACCCTAATAACATCGCAGCCGGTGTGCATCACGATGTGAAATCTCCCTGGAACCGACCCGGGATAGCGGAGAGCGGAGCATGTACAGACACATCAGCAAACAACAACTGCGTAGTTTCTCGCTTCCTAATCTCCCGGCCCACCGTCCACCGTCCGGCTAGTTGGCAGCAGCCGAAACAATTTTAATAAAAAAGTTTCCGTCTGCCGGAATCCGCGTGGGAACGACGACACGTGCGCCGGCGGCCATTGAAAGCCGCCGCCAGGTGGCGCCACTGTCGAAGGTGTGCGGTCTCCGGCTGCGTTGCCACGTAACTCTGACGTCACTTCTGTAATATATATTTCTGTTACACACTGCACTAAACTGGAGGCTTAGGGGAGCCCTGAGTAAAACCACTTCATGCTTGAAACTTGGTGTATATTGATCTGACCTCGTTACAAACTCCAGATGTACCTTATATCTAACCCACATCCTATTGACATACTTAACGCAAACTCTCACTCTGTTTATAAACAATCTTACCCTAAACATATACAAAATTAATTTGGCAACATCTCACGCACCGGACTGGTAACCTCATTACGAATTGGAGCAATACAATATACTGGGTGTTACGTTCCCTTCACTTTACTAATGTACATCACAACCCTTAATCTATTATAAATATACATATCACACTTCTGTCAATGTCAGCGTTCTGTATCCAGACAAAAACAAATCCAACCTAAAAACCCATAAAGGATTATCAAATATAAAAGCCGTGTATTGAGCTGAAGCTTATGCTAAAATATAAAAATAATTAATAATAACAGATTCATGCCAAATTCTCCAACAAACCTTGGAAAAATGTGGGTTTTAGGAGGGTTGCTCTGTAGAGCAATCCACCAGTACGCAGACTTCATTAGTGTTTGAGATATTTCGATTTTTCTACAAATTTTAAATATACCTTTTACTTGTTTACTAAAATTTATTTATTTTGAGAAAATACTATCAAATTTTGTTTTTGCTTAACCAACAACTTAAATATAAGGCCATAATAATACTTAATAAAGTCAAAACACTGAATTAACGACGTAATATAGGTCAGGTGTGCTGAGGAAACAATTTTATAGACGTCATGCATAATTATCAAGCAGATGTATTAGGTAGGCTATGAAATATCAAACGACACAGTCCAAATAAAACGATCCTTCAATCTTTCAAACGCATTAGTTTTAGACTGCCTCCGTTCTGGAAATTGCTGTTCATAGTTGATATATTCTAGAGGCAAGTAGACAATTTCTCAAAGATTCTCCTAAATACCCTCAAAGAAAAAATTATTTTTTAAAGCTGGTTTTTCACACAGTACGGAATTATTGAGAAGGTTATGAAAACTGTCAATTTTTCAAAGCACACCTGATAAATCTGCTTGATAATTATGCATGACGCCTACAAAATTGTTTCCTCTTTATACTTGACTTTATTATCTCGATGATTTAGGGTTTTGACTTCATCAAATAGTCTCATGACCTTATAATTTAGTTGTTCGTTAAACAAAAAACAAACTAGATAGTAGTTTCTCAAAATAAATAAATTTCAGTACACAGATAGAAGTTATATTTTAAATTTACCGAAAAATCGAAATATCTCGGAAACTGATGGACGTAGCTACAACAAGTGCTATGCAAAGACGAAAGAGCATATTAAAAGTAATTCTTTGAGATAATAAAATATTGGGGGTTACATTTAAAAAAAAGAGAAGATTTGGATTATGCATTCTACATCACCCTGTATACGAATATGCGTTACGAGCTCTTTTATAGCCGATTTTAAAACTATAAGATATTTTTAATCTTTCCGTGTAAAAAAATAACTTTAGATTTATTAGTTTTTGATATACAGTACGTTCATTTGACCCCGATTTGGATATAAAAACGGTTATAACTTTTGAAATACCCTGTATAATATAACAAAACCCTATATTGGAAGAACGGAAATCATTAGTAGAACTTGAATATGGAATAAAAAAATGCATGTTTGCATCACCACGTAGTTATGGATTACCCTGTATAAATCTAAATATTTTCTGAGCAAGAAGCATATCCGTGGCTACAACTCTTATATACAACTTTTTTCGCTATCTTCTACAGTAGTGGAGTTATCGACCGAGCCGGTACTAAAAACTCACCCTGTGTACTGTATCAAAGGATGATAATAAAGATGAAGATGAAGATGTGGCGTATCTAGGATTGAGAACATTACAGAATCGTTAGAAATCTACACCTTTTCTAGCTTTAGTTTCTAAAGCGTGAAGTGAAATTTATACCTTACAGTTTGAATTTAGAATTGACGAGTTGGAAAATTAACTTGACCGTTTACAGCTATCACTTGACGCTTTAGAAACTACAGCTGGAAAAGGTGTAGAAGAAAAAATCGTTCCGGCTCACACCCTGTGCATATCGAGTCTACACAACAAACCGATCCGTAGTATGGAAAGGTGGCACTTTGCGGGTCGGTATCGCGAAAGTTTCATGCAAAACTTTCTGGGGGCACCTTTCCGGGCAACTTCTCGCTTGGCCCACCTCGGCTAAAACGCAAACATTGTAAGGTAAGCCCCGGCCATTTAACATTCCCCGGCAAGAAATAAGAAAAGAATGAAGTTGTTAGAAAGTTATGTGCGGCGGCTAAAAAGCCTAAACGGGCCCGCATATATCACGTCGTCCCGACTCCGCGAATGCAACTCCGGATACGCGCCGGGAGTTGGGAGTTGCGGGGAATGCTTCGTCTCGGTTAGGCGGACTAGGAAGGATCACCACTTACGTATGCATTTTGCTCTAAACTCACGGGTACCCTGGTTCAAATTCGGATCAACTATACATATACTGTGTTCATTATACAGGATAATTTATAACTTGACACTTTTTTTAACTGTGTATTGAAGTCGTTAAAATAAACAACTTCTTCAAATAACATTTTTATGAAATCTGAAAAACAAGCCAGATACAGAATAAAAAAGAAATAAATCTGGGCTTTTGTATCAACTCGTACCTAGTCTTTTGCTTTGATTATCGATTAAGCATTACACATGTCAGATAGTGCAGTAGTCACTTTCTGTTTATCTTTGTTAAGGGTCTAGGGTATAGCACACGAAATTGAGAATCCAAGAAAAGGCTTACTCCCGTGTTAGCGAGGAGACGTGGCCGCCTTTTCCCTTTCTCTAGTGTGTGTGTCTAAGATGAGGGGAGATAAGTCCAAAAATCCAAGGGTAAGCTCAAAAGGTCCAAAGGCCACCATGAAAATAAATTTCGCATTTCCAAGCTCCTGATGTTACCTTTAAACTTACAGTAATGGCTCAAAGAGCAAATTGAAGAAGAAAGCTTGCGCTTGTGCAACTATTTAGCCTTTTTTTATATCGTGTTTGGTTGTTAAATTACAGGTATTTATAGAATGTATGATTTTGCATTGCGAGTTTTTTTGTACATTAAAAACCTTTTTTGAGAAAATCGAAAATAGCTGTGATTCATTAAGGTCTTAACTATCGCCTTCTGAAATATTACATATGTAGTTTAAAAATAGAGTGAGTTATGCGAGAAACTGTGAGTCCGTGTTTACATGGCAAATACTTATGTATAAATGTGTGTATCCAGGCCCCTTAAGTTTAAACTGATAAATCCTAAAAATAGCTCATTATTTGAAAATAAAAATCAGGATTTAGCAATTTAAAATTAACTATCATATGAAAGTGAGTAGTGCACTAATTGACAGGTACAATGCCTGATCGATAAGATAAAAATTCGAGCAAAAAACTAAACATAAAGAGACTAGGTACAGAATCGAAAAAGTAAATCTCAGCTTCTGTATCAAGATCTAGGAATCACCATGATATTGGAACCGCCTTAATATCTTCAAAAGTCAGATCAAAAATAAGATTTCGAACGACGTTAATTTTGATTACTAGTGCTATTGAAAAAAAATGGAGTCAAGTTGTTTGTAGAGTACTTCCCAGTTATAGCGGTCATATCATTTTATTGTTTTCCCATTACATAAGAGTCTAAGATCCCCTTGTAACCAAATCATTACCTGCCCGTCCTCAAAAAAAAAAATCCAGGACAGAAGCTTTCCTAAATTGTTTCTTGCATCTCTGTAGGAATAAGGACGAGACAGTTTTGATTCTACAAGCTTCAACTGGATGAAACATAACGATTATGAACCCCCAAATCGCTTAGAGACGAAGTTCTGTGATATTTTTTTTTATTCAAGTTATTGGCTCCGATCTGAGTTTCTGTGATATTCTTTTTATAGTTAGCCTCCCGCAAAGACTATAAGCATATGGCGCTGTATAAGCGCTGCGAGAGGATAAGTGTCGGTGCACGTTAGATTTGAAACGCTGCAGGTTGTGGCCGTCGGGAAACAAATTCCCCGATAGCTCATTCCACAGCGTCAAGGTTCTCCAAAAGAAGGAATGCTGGAGGAGACTGGTTCGGGCAGTAGGTAAGGATGATAATGTTTCTCGTTCGGACAGCCTTTGGTGTTATTATCTGGAGGAGCTCACTTGAACATCTTCCGTGATAGAATCTGTAAAATAGGGACAGGTTATCCACCCTTCTTCGATGTTCCAGGCTGTGGAGGTCCTTTGTGAGGTTAGGCGTATCGATTAGTCTAATTGCTTTCTTCTGAATAGTGTCCAGAAGCTTTAGAGAGTGCCTCTAAACGCATCCCCAAACATGGGAGCAATCTCCAGCGATGGTTGGATCTGTGCCTTGTAGAGCAGCAGTAGTTGCTCTGGTCTATACAGCTTCCTACAGCGGAACAAAACTCCAAGCTTCTGGGATGCCGTTTTGGCAATACTGACGATGTGGTCGTGCCAAGACATGTTATTGTTGATGTTGTTCCCAAAAAGCTTGACGGAAGGTGATTCGACTATGGGGTAACTCTCCATTTTCACAGTTGGTAAGCCAATGTGAGACGTCTTTGTTATTTGATAACAAAGTTATTGACCAATGCTCCACCGAGGAACATCGCTAACGATGGCAAGCCTACTCAGGACAATCATTGGGCAAAAAGTTGCATGAAGGTCTAAATGAGTGGTTTACTAGCTGGCTAGTGAGGCTCAAGGAGGAATGCTGTTAGGAAGGTTATTGCTCCTATTACTTCAGACGGCACCTATACAATGTTATATACTTCCAATCATTGTCAGTAATAATACTGAATTTTGGAGTTCCATGACATACTTTAAGATATTACCACGTCTTCATCTTCGATTATGAATACCATAAGGCAGACCTATATCACTGACAAAGACGCTGCTCAGTTTAATACAAGCAACACAAATCTGCAGCTGAGATGCATCTAACTTGGGCTGTCTTCAAAGGCAACCAACGCAACGATCTGTCAGCGCATCTTCAGCCCAAATGAATGGATGGGGTTAATTAGAAAGGTATAAACTCCGGATAAATGCAGAGGCAGCCGTTATTCAGGCCAAAGCCATTAGTCAAACATGAAGCTACAAGTGCCTGTGAAAGCCGTTATTAATTTGGGCTGAAGATGCCGTTGACACAGGTGAAACCCGTTCGTTTTTTGGCGGGCGGGGAGGCCTTAGTCGGGGCAAACTGGATATCAGAGGCATTTTATGCTCATTTTCCTGTTGAAATACGAATTAAAAATATCAGTTCACTGTTGAAAAGGCCTCTGACAAACACTTAAGTCTCATTGTGTGTGCTGTAACTAAGCTAGAATTCTATAACACACAAAATGCGAATGTACTTTTAGACAAGTATGGCGACCCGAAGTGTTTTCTTAAAAACAAAATTCAAGACTGTTGGCAAGATGAATGGTACAGAGACACGAATTACAAACTCCGTCAAATATGTAATTCGGTTAAGGATAGCAAACATATAGGCACCTCACTCCAACGCAGAGAGCAGGTCATAATATCTCGGATCAGAATAGGTCACACCCGTCTTACCTAATCATATCTACATAATTCTAGGAAATTTTTTCATATTTTATTCGTAACAAAATTGGAAACTCGCGATACTCGTTGCCATATACCAAGCATAATAACAAACTAAGGATTCATAGCAGAGATGGCAAGGACGAAGAGGCTTTCACCAGTTTTGAATACCGGTTGAATAATGGTAGAGAAAGAAATATAATGGATTCTAAACCTTTGAAGAACTAGTAGCTCTATTGAACGTTTTAGAACAACACAGTGCAGCATATATGGTCTTGGTATTAACTACAACAAGACCAAGGTTATTATCGTAGATAGAGAGCATGACAATCATCGAGAAATAAAGTCAATAGGCCGTTGTGAGGTAGTTCAAAGTTTTGTGTACCTAGGTTCTTTGATCGACAATTCAGGTAGCTGTGAGAATGAGATTCGACGGCGCATTCAACAGGCACGGGTGGCCATGACAAAGCTTACTAAAATATGGCGTGACCATAACATCACTAAAGCTACCAAAATGTCACTGGTTCAGTCTCTTGTGTTCTCCATATTTTTGTATGCCTCGGAAACTTGGACTGTTAAAAAGGCAGATCGAGCTCGCATAGATGCTTTTGAAATGTGGACGTGGAGGAGAATGCTGAGAGTTCCTTATACCGCCCATTGAACTAACGTTTCCATATTGGATGAGCTCGGTAATCCAAAGAGACTATCCTCCATTGTGTCGATGAGAATGCTTACATTCTTCGGACATATTCACAGAAGCAATAATATGGAGAAACTTGTAGTTCAGGGTCATGCCCCGAGTGGGCGGCGCCGTGGCCGTTCCCCTACACGCTGGCTGGATACGACGAAACAGTTGCTAGATATGAGTATCAAGAGCGCCACTGAACTGACAGTAAATCGCGAACGATGGCCAGCTACAGTTCTCAAAACTATTGATGATATTCGTGTCGGCAATACTCGAGTTCACAACATGTCTGTTAAGACATTGTGACTATGATGATGATGAAACCTTTGTTTGCAGGCATTTTAAAGAGATCTGATCATTTTTCTATTAACTGTTCGAAGGTTTAAAATTAAAATAGAAAGGAGGTGTAGGGCTGGTAAGTCCACAGAGTTGCATACTTTCAAAGTACCTTCTGGTACTTTGCCCAGGTAGTTTCCCCTATCCGAACCTATCCTGCGCCTCTGTTTCTCTGCGGCTGAATATACGGTAAATAAATAAACTAGCATTAGTGGAGAAGAATTAGTAGGTATTATTGGGTATTAAGGGTCTAGGGTATAGCGCGCGAAATTGAGAATCCAAGAAATGAGGTATTCCCGTGTTAGCGAGGGGAGGCAAGTCCAAAAGTCCAAAGGTAAGGTCCAAAGGTCACCATAAAAGTGAATTTCGCATTTCGAAGCTCCTGACGTTACCTTTAAACTTACAGTAATGATTCAAAAGATAAATTCGGGAAGAAAGTTTGCGCTTTGTCACTGTGGTGGTCTTGTTTTGGTATCGTGTTTAGTGGTTAAAAGGATGGTTGAAGAATGTATTATTTTGCATTGCGAGTTTTTTCCACACTAAAAGACTTTTTTGAAAAAATTGCTCTGAGATGTCAATCATTAAGGTCTCAACTATCACCTTCTGATGTAGTTTGAAAAGCAAGTTCTGTTCAAAATGGGAATCCGTGTTTCGAATGAATAAGGACCAGAGGCTATCCAGCACGGAATGTGGCTGGTGCATAGGCCACACGATGGGCCCTTTTGCGCCTCTATCCGCGCTAGTTCCTAAGACCTGCCCTTTTGGCAAAGGCAAGTACATTCTTAGGTCCTATCCGTTTTATCTCTATTGGTTCCAAGGTTCTTGAGCCCAGCATAGTTTGCCTGTGATAACCCAGGGTTTCACAGCGACACAAGATGTGTGCCGAGGATTCTTCCTCTTCACCACATCACGAACAAGTGACGCCTGAAGGTGTTGTGACCCGTTAATAGGCCTACTAGCAATCTCAAGTTACTCCTATCCAGAGAGAGACAAAATCGTCCTATTCTCTCTGCAGACCCTGCTAATAGTTCCCGAGATTGACGGAGATGACCAGAGATGTTGTTCCATCTCAGAGAGTGTTGATTCTGGATCCACTCTCCAGTTGTTTTCCTAATCAAGTTTTCAGATAGTCCTAAGGCTGGTTCCGGGCCCACAAAACTGTTGTAGGATCCCATCCTAGCCAGATGATCCGCCATTTCGTTACCCTTTACCCCAGCGTGCCCAGGTACCCACATCAGTGGTACCTTGTGTTTAGCTGAGATGTCGTCAAGAGCCCTCCTGCTCTCCAGGACCAGTCCCGACGTTATTTTACAAGCACTCAGTGCTTTGATGGCTGCCTGACTGTCAGAGCAGATAGTAATCCGCCTCCTAGACTCGTCAATTTCTCGAATACGATTTACACAAGCAAGTATCGCATAGACCTCAGCCTGGAATACTATGGTGTGCCCCCCAAGAGGGAATGAAAGTCTTGTATGGGGTCCGTAGACTCCCGAGCCCGAGCCCTCTCTAGCGAGTGAACCGTCTGTGTACCAGACCTGTCCTCCTTCTTCGATGAGCTGTCTTTCCCTAGACTCCCATTCTTCCCTTGACGGAAACACCACCTTAAATTTGCGATTGAAGCGATGCGTAGGATAAACTATATCGCTCCTCGCCAACAAAATAGGACTATCCTCATGCAACTCTGCTAGAATCGTCGAATGTCCTTTGCCTGGATTCATAAAAGTCCAGCTACCCTGACTCCAGAGACGGAACCCAGTTTTTCTAGCTTCTCCTTACCAGATCCAAAGGAGGAAGATTCAATAGTGTTTCAATGGCACTCAAAGGTGTTGTGCGCACTACACTGGTTATGCTAAGACATGCCAAACGTTGAACCTTATTAAGTTTGGCTCTTATTGCCTCCGTCTTTATACAGGTCCACCACACTATGGAGCCATATATTAATGACGGTCTGACTATTGTAGTATAGAGCCAGTGCACCGCTTTAAGGCTCAGGCCCCAACTACTACCGACAACTCTTCTGCAGGCCCATAATGAATTTCGAGCCTTGCTTACCTTATAATCCACGTGCTGCCTCCAAGTCAGCCTGTCATCCAGTATGACTCCTAGATACTTTACTGACGGAGACAATTCAAGTGTCGTTCTGAAAAAGGTAGGCCTCACGAGGCCTTCCATCTTCCTTCTCCTAGTGAACGTAACGAGCTCCATCTTTTCAGCGTCCACTGACAGATCTACCTCATTACACCACGTTTCCACAACGCGCAGCGCGCCTTGCATTACCTCGGAGACTGTATTAATGAATCTACCCCTGACCACTATGCTCAAATCATCGGCATAGGCCTGCACGAAGTCCCCTGTGTTACTTAGTCTCAAGAGTAGGTCATTCACCACTAAGCACCATAGTAGAGGTGAAAGAACACTGCCTTGTGGGCGGCCTCACGCCACTGCAACGCTATAGTTTATGTCGTTAAGCGTTTCACATGGCAAAAATGTATGAATACATGAGTGTACCCAGGCCCATTTTGGGCATTGCTGTACAAAATTTAGATCACGGACTTACATCCATAAACAATGGCCCTTTCTAGGAACACCCTGTAAACGATCCATGGTTCGTCCTAACTCACCTGAATCTCTAAAATAATGACCGTGTACCCAGTTAGACGCAATTATTTGGAACATGAACGGACGCCGTGCCGTGGCTCCGGCACTCTGAAACTAATGCAGACATCGAGCAGCAAGCTTTATTACTCCTCGGGGACCAGTAGAAAACTTTCAAGCACCCTTGCATCGAATTAAACGTATTTAAAAAGTTGCTCGCCGTATAATAAGGTGAATTATACAACGTTAGCTTACTCTCCCGACCCCGGTCGGCGCTTTTGCATAACATGGATTTCAGTTGTTTCTGTCTCGAACATCCCCAAATTAAGACGGCGCTCGAGGGTGGAAGTTTTTCGCTTTAAGCTCTTACACTTTACAAGCTACTTCCAAGTAACTTTACCGGAGGAAAAACACCGAAGTACTTGTAAATGGAAGCCAGGTTTCGTAGTGCTCTGGCCATTGTATGAGGTTTTTTGTTCTTAGCTAAGAATGGAAATATACAGGGTGGACTGTATTGGAAGGAAGGCGATCTGCCAAGATCATAGCATTTACTATGAGCTTTGTAGATCCTCCCAAGAATCCCTTAATCGGCCATGCATATAAAAAAATACTGTTGCGTTTCCAATTAATTGTTAGTATCTGGATGTGTTTCCATCGCTTTAAATATATTTACAATTGTTTCTAATCCATGTCATTGAAAGAATTCAATCCTTATCTTCGAAGTAATCACAGGTACGCCAATAAATTCAAAATAATTTTATATTCGTTATAACGATATGTATAATCCTTCTAATACCAGTATTGACATATAATGCAATCAAAACATCCTTTTGTTTTCGAAATTTACCATATGTTTCATTTAAGCAAAGCGTACAATCTATTCAATGTACAAAAATGATTACTGCAACAGCAGTTCGTGATAATTCATCTGATAAAAATTAGTTTTGTTTCAATGAACGTGAGAATAAAGAAAAGGAGTTATTCTCAGTGCTACTATCACCGCGAACCCGTAAACATGGACGAGGTTGTTCCGTTGTGTTGTTTCGGTGTTAACTGTGCTGTGTCATCTCGTGGTTTTGCGTATTGCATCAGCAATTGTGTAATTTAAATGTGTCCAGTTATATATTAAATGGAGGCCCTACTGAGAAATTGGAACTTAGGTGAGCTAATACCCACATTTGAATGTAGGTATTTAGATTAGTCAGACAGTTATATTTCAGGTAATAATGCAACAACTGGTGCAGGCTTATGTCTAATTCTTATATCATGCTCCTTATAACTTCATACAAAATCACACAATTAAACATCCAAACGAATCAATCAGCTGTACTCGCAATGAAATCTGTTGGTCTAAGGAAAAGAAAGTAGTTTAGAATTAGAATCAATTACCAAACACAGATTCGATTCAACGACAGGCTGCGATTGAATTATTCATTGGAATAAAATGACATCTTGTAGTTGAATCGACAATACGATATAATTCATTACCAACTATACACTTCCAATTGGATAAAACATCGCTGTATTTAAGGAATGCTGAGTGTAACGTCTCATTGAATCCAAGCGTAAGTCTTTGACAAAACGACAGATATTTCTGTGTGTAACTTGGTGGTTTTCTGGGCAAGGAGAGATCAGGTATATCTTAATGGATTAGGAGTGATGGATTTGTTTGATTGTCTTATATTCTTTTAGAAGGATGGGTGGTGGAGCTATTTGGAGTGTTGGAAGCCAATAAGTTGGGATTGATTTGATGCAACCCGCAATAGTTCTCATAGAAGAGTTTAACTGGGCATCTATCAGTCAAGGATGTGGGCTATTTAGACACACTGGCGAGCAAAATTGAGCCGCAGAGAAACAGAAGTTCATGGTCGAAGTACGAAGCGTAGAAACGGATGTACCCCATGAGATTCCACATAATTTTTGCAGGATATCATTTCTGCTGCACATTTTCCTATGCAGTGTGACACCTAGGCATTTGGATGTGGCATTATAGGGCAGCAAGTTTCCGTTACGGCAAATCTTCAGCTCTCTGTTGGCCATTTTATTGTTAAAATACGATGTTATTGTTGCAGAAGGTCGAACAAGCAGCTTTAAAATGCGCTCAATACAACCTGAAAATATGGCTCAGATATAAGGACGACACGTTCAACATTTGGAACCGCGGAAGAGAAAAGGTAGAAGAATTTCTAGATCACATAAGCAGCGTGAATGAAAACATCCAGTTCACCATGGAGGTAGAATGAAACAAAAAACTTGCCTTCCTTGATGTTCTTCTAACAAGAAAAGGAGCTACATTAGGACACAAGGTGTATAGAAAACAAACTCATACTGACCGGTACTTACACAAAGAATCAAACCACCACCCATTTCAAAAGTACGGAACTATTAGAACTTCGACAGAATGCGCTGGAGAAGTGTGCGAACCAGAGGAGCAGGACACCGAACTGGAATACCTAAAGAATGGTTTTAAGGCAAACGGTTATGCAGAAAACGAAATAACAAATACAGTGAAAAGGAATAGGACTAAACAACAACCTGAACCGATAGAAAAAGCTTTTCTATCCTATGTGCCTGGAATAATAGACAGAATAGGAAAAATGTTACGAAATGAAAATGTAAAGACAATCTACAAGTCCACAAGAAAGCTACAAGAGTATTTGAGAACAACGAAGCGATCGATAAACACATGAATTGCAGAACATAAGGCTAGCTGTCGACTGGGCCATACGGACAAATCAGCGGTAGCCGGTTATGCGACTAAGGAGGGAGGCCTTAGGGCCAAGGTTGAAGAAACTCAGATTCCTGAGGCAACGTCTTCATACTATGCAGACTCCACAGAGAAGTCATCGAAATACAAAAACACCACAATTATGTCAATGCTACTTGGTTGGGCCAGGTCACCGTTAACAGGTATAAATATCTGTGCAGATCCACCAGCCCTCAGTATTTTGGAAGTTGACGAAGTGAAATAGCTTCTGAAGATGCCATTCACTCATGGTGCCGAAACGTTAAGCCTTAACGCTAAACGACGCCGGCCAAAAAACCAAGAACCACAAATTTATTGGATGATGAATTACCAAGTAGGTTATATGCAGTTTATTTATGCAAGTAGTGTGTAGAATATAAACAATGGCAAACCAGTGTCTGTAATTCCTTTAGTTCAAAAGTACAAGTCTATATTCTAGTATATAAGATCAAAATCTCAAGATGTTATGAAATGCTTCATTCAATATAGATCATTTTTATAGGTAATATATATCCATTGTTTTGTTTTCAAGATTATCATATCCAGATTTCAAATTTCGGTATTCTTACTTTCAAGGCTTTTCTATTTGAAATGAAAATATTCACTTAATGTCCCCCTATATGATCAACATAGGCCAAGACATTATTTTTATGTGTATATGTTTATAAGATTAATGCTTTCAAAAAAGCGTAAGATGACTGATCAGAAGTGGAGATTATGCAGATAGAAGGAAGGAAACAAACAGTCAGACAGACATAAAAAGAAAAAATCACTGAAAGAAGTTACGTAACATTGTCCAAAGTCATAATTATCTCAGATTCAAATATGCTCGCGATTTTAATACTTCTTCCGCCTATTGGCATAGGAGGTAAACATTTCTACGCTTTAAGATGCTCTCATACCGTCTGCGGCCAAAATTACCTTTCCCGCCATTTTGTTTGTACAGTTAAAAAGGAAAAGGCGATACAACGCAACCGTACGTAGTCAACTGTAACCATCCAAGTGTCTATTTGAAAGCACGGTACGAGAAAAGTGAATAAACGTTATTCTTTCCATAAAAGTATACATTTTACAGGCATGAAACCGACAAAGTTCCTGCAAAACTGCTTTATACATTCCAGATAAAAGCGCCACCCACCCACCCAACGGGGCACTGTGAGTATTTCAAACAAACGGGATAATTACCGATGGGGTTTGCACGTTCTTTCTCTTTATACTGACACAGGGGCGTAGTCAGAATGACAAGCATGGAGGTTAGGTAGGATCATTCAGGAATAATTAAGAAAATAATGTAGTACAAAGAAAGATACCAGCAGAATTTAAGAAGAAATTCTGAATTTTTGTATAAGACTAAATTGTGGTATCAAAAGAAAGCAGCCAATATCAAACAAATACCTGTATAAGGATAGAAGGACATAATCCCCTGTCACTGCTGCCAGATCTTTGCTCACACCGCAAGCCTCTAGTTTTTTATTATGGTCAGCCTCCCGCAAAGGCTGAAAGCCTATGACGCTGTAGAAGCGCTGCGAGAGGATAGGTGCCTGTGCACGTTATATTTGAAACGCTGCAGATTGTAGCCGTCGGGAAACAAATCCCCCGGCAGCTGATTCCACAGCGTCCAAGTTCTCCAAAAGAAGGAATGCTGGAGGATACTGGTTCGGGGAGTGAGGACCTCGATCTGGTAAGGATGAGCTCGCAGAGCTTCTCTAGTGTTCCTGGTTTGGACGGCCTTTGGTGTTATTATCTGGGAGAGCTCACTTGAACATCTTCCGTGATAGAATCTGTAAAACAGGGATAGGTCAGCCACCCTCCTTCGATGTTCCAGGCTGTGGAGGTCCTTTGTGAGGTTAGGCGTACCGATTAATCTAATTGCTCTTTTCTGCAGAGTGTCCAGAAGCTTTAGAGAGTGTTTCGGAGCGCATCCCCACACATGGGAGCAATACTCCAGCGATGGTCGGATCTGTGCCCTGTAGAACAGGAGCAGTTGCTCTGGTGTATACAGTTTCCTACAGCGGAACAAAACTCCAAGCTTCTGGGATGTCGTTGTAGCAATACTGACGACGTAGTCGTGCCAAGACATGTTATTGTTGATGTTGATACCCAAAAGCTTGACGGAAGGTGACTCGACTATGGGGTGACCCTCCATTTGCACGGTTGGTAAGCCATCGTGAGACTTCTTTGTAAGTGTTGTTGCCTGAGTTTTTTGTACGTTGAACTGTACTTTATTTGCTGTTCCCCACTCGACAATTGTTTTGATATCTGCGTTGATCTGTGAGGTATGTTGCTGTCGCCGACGTACCGTCTCCTGGGATGATAGTGGCTTGCCTGGTTCCATGCACGACACTAATGTACTGTCATCTGTGAAGCTGTAGATTGGATTGGATATTATTGCAGCAGCTCGTTGATGTACAGCAGAAACAGTGCAGGGTATAGGACAGATCCCTGAGAAACACCGGCGTTTATTGAAAATACATCTGATGAACAGCCCTCGACTACACCAAACAGAGATGTACAGCAGAAACAGTGCAGGTTATAGGACAGATCCCTGAGGAACACCGGCGTTTATTGAAAATACATCTGATGAACAGCCCTCGACTACACCAAACAGAGATCGGTGGTTCAAAAAGCTATTCAGCCACTGGCACATGTCAGGTGGTAGTCCATAAGCAGCAAGCTTGACCAGAAGTCTCTCATGCCACAATCTGTCGAAAGCTTTCGGTATGTCAAGTGCAACAACACGGGATTCGCCATGATTGTCTATTGCTCTCTTCCACAAGCGAGTGACGTAGTCAAGGAGGTCACCTGTAGACCTGTGCTTACGGAAGCCATACTGGCGATCATTTATGATGTTATTGTTGTCCAGGTATTTCAGGAGCTGTGTGTTAATGACAGTCTCCATAACCTTAGACATGATGCTGAGAAGAGCCACAGGTCTATAGTTGGTGAGATCAGTTTTTTTGCCTTTCTTAGGGTTGGGTTCTACGCAGCCAATCTTCCACGAAGCGGGAAACACGCCTCGTTGATACGAAAGTTTGAAGAGCTTGCAAAGAATAGGTGCAAGCTCAGCGGCAAAGCGTTTAAGGACAATGGCTGGAATTTGGTCAGGACCAGTAGCTTTATTCGTTTTCAGTTTTTTGAGGATGCTTTTTACATCTCGATGTTGAAATTTGACCTCTGCCATTCTCAATTTCACGTTTATGGTGGTGGTCGGAGTACTTCCTTGAAAGTCTACAGTAGAATTGGTTGCGAAGAGCTTCCCCAAGATGTCTGCTTTTTCTTTAGGAGCAGAAGCGATGGACATGTTGTCTCTTGTCAAGGGTGGTATTGACGAATAAGAAAAGTTCTGGCCTTAGCTACAGACCAGAATGTTCTGGACGAACTAGGACATGAGAGGAGCTTGTTCTTAATTTTTTGGTTGTGTTCCTCCTTGCTGCTGTCAATCACGCGTTTACAGTGATTTCTGGCGTCGATAAAACTGCGGTGGTTCTCGGCATTTGGATTAGTTGGACGCCAAATGCAAAGACTCTCTTCTCTCAGGTCGTAAACAAGGTTCATGCAGTGACAAAAACATCTCACTGGATTTGAATAGTATATTTTACCCAAATTCTTACAACAAAATCCATGGTATTATATCTAAAAATGACATCCCCCTCATTGAGTGTTATTCCCCTTACCATCTACTGGGCATTCTCATATCAATTGGGTAGAAATGCATGAAAATAACTATTCCGCTATTGGATTTAGAACGACGTCACACAGCTTATCTTGTATTATCATCCAAACGAAACGTGTATACAAAATTGCAGCTCAATCGGTGTAAGATGTCTGCTTCAAAATTGTGTAGCAAGATTCCATCCGAACAAACATAGATACTTACATACATTGCAAGTTTCATAAAAGCTTTTAAAAATAGGGTTCTTCTGGATGGATGGATGGAACAATAATATATAGCTTCTCGATGTAAACGTCCGGTGTAGGAATCAAATATATTTCCCCTGACATAGGACAGGTATTTTCAAGAAGGCCTTCTCATATACTATTTGGAAACTTCATAACAACTTGTCTGGTGAACTGAAACATTTATCTTTGTAAGCCTTTAAGTATTAGATTGTACGTTTCAAAGGTGGAGGATCAAATGTATCGGTTATTTACGAATCACCCAACCACACTGCCATTCCTTGCCCTAATTTAACCTCCTTCAAAAAATAACAATAATTAGAAAACTGTAAAATGTTGAAAATCTCAATTTAGAAGGGTTCTGATTTAAAAAATATAACAAAGTTGCCTATGCCATGACAGAAATGTCACAGGATATATGAGATTATCGAGGGCACTGTCTAATAAAGAAACATTGGCATCCTTCCAATGAAGTGTCAATACCTATGGAATAGCCCCTTCCGATTTAAACAATGTAGCACTTTTGCGGACGACATAAGAAAGAGAGGTCAGTGAGAGATATAGAACTCGTCAGGGAAAAAACACGCATAAGAAAGAGAGGTCAGTGAGAGAGATAGAGCCAGACAGGGAAAAAGCACAGCCACCTACCTCCTAACCAGCTATGTGGAGCATTGGCAAATCTTCTGCAGTTTTCCCTGACTAGCGCTATCTTATTCTAGCCGCAAACGAGTGCACGCATGCCACTTCCATAGGTATTGACACTTCATTGCATCCTTCCAACACCCTAACCTCAAATTTACCCCTTTCAAAACAATAGATCATTTTTATATTACATGACAAAAGGGCGTGCCTCATGTACGAGCTAGTACAGTGTTGCCAGACTTGCCAGACTTTACACGATTTTTGGGAGTCGGGTTGCACGAATTTCTCTCCACTTCATCTGGCAACACTGGTTATACGAGCTCGTACACCAGCCATGCCTGCTTATGACGTAAGATGAAAATGATCTATTAGCATTGATCAGAGACATCCAAAACTTCTAAAATCGAAGTTTGATAGGTTCTAACTTTCGTCGTGAATGGTAATTTCTTCTATCTCCGCTGTAATAGGATAACGCAATGTCAAAATTTCATGATATAAAAGATTCGGTGCTCTCCCCAATTACAATCTCCACATAGCCCCAAATTTACCCCATCTCAGGAAAAAAAAATGGATTATCAGACACCTAGAGCGCCCAAAAATGGAGCTGTTCTGAGAATTCTATGGGCAATTAGGTATATGCATAGATATCTCCAAGAAAAAAAATTGGATCGCCGCTACTGTCCGTTTTCCTATCTCAGCTCTAGAATGGCTGTCTGTCTATATTATAGACGGTCCTTTATTTTCGAGTAAATCACCCCTATTTAATCCCGGTCTTCTCTTTTAATGAAAAACTCAATTAGCAGTTAAAGGTATTGTGTTTGGGTAATTATCCTTGCAGTTTTCTTTCTTCACGGAAAACGCCCAGGTGGAGAGACCAGTGGCGTTCGTCACTCTCCAAAAGCATCAAGCGCTGAGCCTTGTAACGATAAAAGCGTTCATAGCAACCAGCAACTCAATTGGTTCGCATGAGACAAGGGTATGTGGGTGCGTGCGTGTGTGCGTGAGTCTAGCTAGCCGCCAAGAAATGAAAAATAGGACAACAATGGTTTAATAAAGATTTATTTCAGTATATATGAATGCAGTACATTCTATCTATTTTTTTTCTTAAAAATGACTTAGCTTCGGAGGGAAGTCCTCGTGGTACCCTTCCGAAGAGAAGGTGGTGCTCCAAAGGGCTGGCTTCTTCAGAAGGAGTTCAGGTGGTGTCACCCCGAAAAAGTGTTCATAATGGTGGCATGGAAGAGATGTGGTGCCCTTCCAAAGAAGTGTGGTTTTCCTTGATATTTAAAGATTAAAATGTTCGCCATCACATTTTCATGAAAAAAAATGTATAAATCGGAAAAATCACATTCCTACACATAGCTGTAAAATAAATATGCGAAACCATAGCAATCAAATCGTTATGATTTTGTATTGGGGATCTGAATCCATTACCTTGATTATCACATGTTGCACACACTTTTGACTTTTGACTTAGAGAGACATAATTATATTAGGTGTTAACTGTTTGCTTTACAAAGGGTGAGTGATCTATCGCCATCCATTTTTATAGAGCTTAATGTCGGTAGTGAGACAGAGGGCATACTCCCCACTCATCAGGTATGCGCAAGCAGCTGACAAGGATAGAGATGGGAAAAGGAAGAAGTAAGGAGTAAAACAGTTTTAAAAATGTACCTAGTATAATGAGGAAGTAGTTGCTAAAAATGGAAGTTGTAAGCTATTTGTATATGGTAGCCAAGTAAATAATATAAAAATAATTTTGAAAACGGGTGAACCGTTACAGCTTTTCCTACTATACTACCCGCAAGTGAAGTCCGAACACTGAGAAAAAAAAAGTTGCGGTTTAAGAAATGCGCTAGTACTAAATACAATAATAAACGACCTCATTGGCCATTATTCATTTATACAAAAAATATAACACATCAATAATGTGTGGGACTCCTCTAGCCTACGCGGTATACTCGTAATCTGGTTGTTGATAAACTCTAGAGGTACAGCCTCCCAAGCTGCCCTCACAGCGTGTTCCAGTTCGTCCAGCGTGGTCGGAGGATTGGGTAAGTCGCCTATGTATCGACCCATCCAATCCCATACTTTTTCAATTGGCGAAAAATCGGGTGATCGTGTGGCCCTGACCTGACCCCAGCTTCCTGTAGGAGCCTCATCGATACCCTTGCGATATGAGGACGTGCATTATCTTGCTGGATTTTATTATTTATCGTATGGCTCGCATAGATGGCACTGATACACTACAATTGACGAAAGTGTATTGATATAATTCTCCTAATTATTCTAGCAGCTAGGATTTGAAACAATCAGTATTTTAAAATGTACAGTTTTCATTTTTATATTCACAAGTTTATTTCTTTAGCAGGGAAGCTGTTTAGCTACAAAATCAGAACGAGCAAATTTTCGCTGCGAAGTTGGTTATGAGGATTTTGAGGTTATTAAAAAAAGAGAGTTTCTTGCTTTGCAGCCTACTTGTTCCATGCGTGCAAACTGATTTTAAGCTAGTTTGTTCGTGTGGCTCGAGTTTGGTGCAAATGCTGCCACATTCATGAAACTCATTTGAAATTTTAGGTCGGTACCATAATGAAGTTACCTAAATATCTACAGTGCACTTTATAATTTTAGCACAAGCTTTTCTACATGATCGCTTTGGGATTGTCCAGCTGCCTCATCAATGCAAGAATCTATTCTGGAGGAACGCTGAGCTTGCTGCCTTTCTCAGTAGGTGAAGATGGCTGAGCACACAGTTCTGAGGATTCCTTGAGAGGATGAACAACCGCAAACACCTCCATGTTCAAAGTCATCGAAAAGCTAGCAGAACGCCAAGACCAAAAATGGTTCTTTCCACAACCACTAAACGAAATGAAAAAATAAGAAGATATTTAGCTGGAATTTGTAGTGACAATTATCCAGATACATAGATACATTTTTTTTATTTTAAGCTGTTTTCGTAAATTTAAGTTAGAAACAACTTAAATGTTAAACCCACTTCTGTAATCATATAGAGACTCAAACAAAATGGCAGTATTCATTTCGTTTTTTATTTAAAACGAGTACCTACATATATTTATATACATCTCATTATTACGTTGTTATAAGGCGTTGTAAGGTTCAACTTATTTTTTGATAAGAGAAATGCACAAATGTCAAAACGTCAAAATGTCAAATCCAGATGTCAAATGTCAGAACGTTAGGTTAGGTTAAATGTCTAAAGTCACAACATTGGGTCAGGTCAAAACGTCAGAGTAAATAATAAATAAATAAACAGGACTTTATTTTACCTGGCGAGTAGCAGCAGAAGCTGATATTAATGCCAACCAAAAATATCAAAATGAAAATGCGGATGTCAAATGTCAAACCGTTAGGTTATGTGAAATGCCAAAATGTTACGTTAAAATGTCAAAATGTTATGTTAGGTCAAATGTCAAAACGTTAGGTTAGGTTAAGTCAAGTCAATGTCAAATGTCAAAACGTTAGGTTATGTTAAATGCCAAATGTTAAAATGTCAAAATGTCAGGGCAAGTCAGGGCAAGTAAGTCAGGGCAAGTCAGGGCAAGTAAGTCAGGGCACGAGGTCAGGGCACAAGTCAGGGCGCCAGTCAGGGCACAAGTCAGGGCGCCAGTCAGGGCACAAGTCAGGGCACAAGTCAGAGCACCAGTCAGAGCACCAGTCAGGGCACGAGTCAGGGCACGAGCCAAGGCAAGAGTCAGGGCACAAGTCAGGGCACCAGTCAGGGCACGAGTCAGGGCACATGTCAGAGCACGAGTCAGGGCACAAGTCAGGGCACGAGTCAGGGCATAAGTCAGGGCACCAGTCAGGATACAAGTCAGGGCACAAGTCAGGGCACCAGTCAGGGCACGAGTCAGGGCACCAGTCAGGGCACGAGTCAGGGCACCAGTCAGGGTACAATTCAGGGCACGAGTTAGGGCACAAGTCAGGGCACCAGCCAGGGAATTGATTTTAATGAAATTTTGACGCAGTATTACTACCGCAGCAAGGATGGAAAACGCGTATGTTTTGGAAAAATAGTTGAAAACAGTTCAAACTTTGTTTTTAGGCGTTTTACGGTTTCCTGATCATTTTCAATTTTTTCTTGGGTGGGGTGAAGTCGGGGCGGTTGGGGGGTGAGGGGTAGTAAAACTGAAAAATTAGTTGTACCTATTCATAATAAACCGTCTATTGACCTGTAGGAGAAATACCTAGCGGCATATTACACTTTTTTAGGTCCATCTGAACATTGGCTTGCCTATTACAAAAACCAATTTTGTGATCTGTACATACGAGTTTTGCTTTATTTCGTTCTATGTATATTGCGTAAAGCGAAAATTAATGAATTGATGTTAATAAAATTTTGACACAGAATTTATTACCGCTGCGAGAATGGAAAACGACTCTGTTTTTGAAAAACCGTCTCAGTGGCGGCGCAGCAATAATCAAAAAACCAAGAACATAAAATCAGCTCAATCTTCGTTTTTAGACGGGTTGGAGGCTCTTGATCGTTTCGCATCGTCCAGTTCAAGCATGCAGAAAAAAACTGTGGCGCCCTAGTTCTTAAGGAGGGAGACGCAAGAAACTATTTACGAGGGTTTTTGTGTTGGATGTTGTTTTTGCGGGCGGATGGGCGATAATTTAGTTGCAAGGGGATTTTAGACTATAGCTTCATGCAATGGGAAATAATAAAATGGTATCATCATTATGTGTGGTAAGTACTGAGTTAATCAACTTGACTCCATTTTTTTCTAGGTGTTCGGATTTCACTTACGAGTAGTATATATTTTTATAAATCGAAGTACCGAGTTGATCCACTCGGTTCCATTATCAGCGTTCCTTTCCGTTCCGTATGCAATGACAACGTAGTGCTTCGGTGGGTCGGTACAGGCTACGTAGCAGTATAAAACCCCTCTAATCATGCAGGAATATGTGGATGTGGTGATAAGGGTCCCGTAACGTCCACATTTGCCCCGGAAAATTCAACTTCACCGGCTGTAAAGCACTCTGCGCGACTGGCGGATCGCAATAAAGATAAAAAACGCCCGCTAGCGATATAAATATATCAGATAAGAGAAGGAAAGATTTGCAATCAAATCAAAGCCAAGTGAACGAGTGGGCAATATTGGGCAGAACGGCTTGTCGTTTATCAGCCACGCCGCAAGAAAGATGATGCAATTTCTGAGAAAAATTTACTCTCGATTCGTGAACGCTTTATTTTTTTATTTTTTTTTTTTGGCGACCGGTACGGTAGTTTGCTTTCCGAGATTATTTATTTGTGTACTCACTGTTTTATGTAGTGGAAAATAGTTGACAGTGCATCAAAAGCCTTCTTAGGGCCGGTTTCACAATGATGGGTTAACTTAAGGTTGTGTATTGACCGGATGTCATGTTTCACAAATGGTGGTTTTCGATTTTACTTGAGGTTACCTCTGAGTTAACTTGACCCCAAGAAATTCTTGTGTTAACCTCAGGTTTGCGATGACGCATGCGCATTAGGTTATGTCACTTTGGTTTTGCTACTTGCTAGGCGTTTGAAGTTTCATATTTTATCGTTTACCTTAACGCTTTCCATCGTTCTTTTTATTTGAAATGGATGGTTATGATTTAAATGCGTATAGCAGTGATGAAGAAGCAATGAGACCAAGAATATTTCGACCTAGAGTCAATTATTTTGAGGAATATGATGATCATGACTCCTTGGTCTTTTTTAAATTTTTGTATTTTTCTTTCAGTACCTTTACAGATCTGCGGCTATTATTTGCACATTTGCAATTAAACTCTTCTCGTATCTCTTTTCAGGAGTTGTCTTTTTCGCGCCATGTTGTTGCACCTTTTGTTTTGCATTCTATTACATGCCTGAACTTTTCTACGAACGAAATGAACAGATATTCTTCATCTTTTGAAAAGTTGTTCGCTCTTTTTGGTTTTTCCATGCTGACACACGGGTACATGCACGGCTATTATTTGAAAAAGGCCCTAGAAACAACTACAACGCCAAGCAGTCCAAACACCAACCCAACCTAAAAACCTTTTATCTATGCCAAACACCAAATAACTGCGAATAGTGCGAATGAAATGAAAAAACGTCAGTGGAAAAAACCAAAATGAGGTTGGAAATCGCATGGAACTGACAACTCAACAAACTCATTCTTTGATCTGTCTGTGCGCGTTTTTTTAGCCTCGTAATCTCAGCAACCGCTGCATGGATTTTGATGAAATTTGGGCAGCAATATACTGTGGGGTCGTAGTAGGCAACGCTGCTATAATTTTGAAAATTGGTGCAGGGGTGGGTGTAAGTAATTAGCAAAAAACGAAAAAATTCAAATATTCCCCAAACTTCGTTTTTAGGCGTTTTAGGTGTTCCTGATCATTTTCTACTTTTTTTTTTGTGGGGGTGAAGTTTGGGGTGGTTGAGGGGTGGGGGGTTATAAAAATGGAAAAATTTGTTGTATTCGTAATAGACTGTCCACTGGCTTGCGAAGGAAGACCTAACAGCATAAATAGCTTTTTTAGGTCCATCCGAACATTGCCTTGCCTATTACAGAAAGCAAAGGACTTGATTTTTTCTGGTGTAGACATACGAGTATTTCTTTGATCGTTCTATAATGTTTAAATGAGGAAACTGTTGATTTGATTTTAATGAAATTTTGACACAGTATTACTACCGTGGCGAGGATGGAAAATGCGTATGGTTTTTATAAATCGTGCCAGTGGCGGCGCAGAAATAATAAAAAAACTAAAAATATAAAAACAGCTCAAACGTCGTTTTTAAGCATTTTAGAGATTCCTGATCATTTTCTGCGTTTTTTCTGAGTGGGGGTGAAATTAGGGTGGTTAGACGGTGGGGGGGTTGAAAAACTGAAAAATTGGTGGCTTTCATAATAGGCTGTCCACTAACCTGTGACGGTAGACATAGCGACATGAATCACCTTTTTAGGTCTGATCGAGCATTGCCTTGTCTATTGCGGACTAGAAAAAAATAGTTTCTCAGACGTGAATGACAAGTGGATAAAATGGTGGGCCAAATATATTGTTACAAGTCTTTAGTCCGATTGGGCAAGGAAACACTTGGTATGGATTTAACTATTTATTTTCACTAACTATGTACACTACGCCTAGCCTAATACTTAACAGTCTAATTTATCTACAGTCACTACACTAATTTATATCGGTCCTACACCTAATTTATCCTAATTTATGTCACAGTTCATTTATTTCTCGCGCGCCACTGGAACGTCGCGTAATATCGAACCTGACTGCATTTACTGTTACCAGTCTTTCATGCGATGATGACTTTTTGGAATTCACGTATATGGCCGGGCGTCTAGGGCCGGACTGGCACACTATTGAAAAGAATGGAGACTAGTTTGAAGGATAATATCTGGTTGTTGAGCATTTTAAAATTAATATCTTGTTATTTTCTTATCCTTACACTGTGGAGAATCATTACATTAGATAATATTTCCTCATTATTGATATTTATTTGTTCTAGTTTTAATATATATGTGTATTCATTGTAGATTAAGGGTTGTGATGTGGATTAGTAAAGCGAAGGGAACTGGTAACACCCAGTATATTGTATTGCTCCAATTCGTAAGGAAGTTACCAGTCCGGTGCGTGAGATATTGGAAAATAATTATGTATATGTTTAGGTAAGATTGTTTATAAACAGAGCGAGTGTGTTAAGTATGTCAATCGTATGTGGGTCAGATATAAGATACATCTGTAGTTTGTAACAAGGTGAGATCAATATACACCAAGCTAAACTAGGGATCCGCTAAACATGAAGTACATTATAGTGTGTAACGGCAATGGGACATATTACACCTCGTATATTATCTCGACACTCACACAGCATATCAATCTAGTATTCAGAGGAAAATCAACCGACCAATATTGTCTCATGATTGTCGATCGTCGAGCAAAACATTTTTGATCGTGTCAACTGTAGCTACCAACGCGTGGCGTGGTGGAAACCAAACCCTTTTACTTCCCACACCGATAGGTGAGGGGAGTATTGTGATCGCGAAAATTTTCGATTTTGAGATAATACGTTTTTTGGGCGTTTTATGATGTGTACATAACGAAAATCCACGTCACTCATTTCCGTCGGTCTGTCTGTCGGTCTGTCGGTCTGTCTGTCTGTCTGTCTGTCTGTCTGTCGCGTTTTTCTACCCTCGTAATCTCAGTAACCGCTGCATGGATTGTGATGAAATTTGGGCAGCGGTATGATGTGGGGTCGTAGTAGGTAATGTTCGTATAATTTTGAAAATCGGTGCATAGGCGGCGGAGTAATTAGCAAAAAACAAAAAAAATTAAATATTGCTGAAACTTCGTTTTTAGGCGTTTTAGGGGTCCCTGATCATTTTCTACTTTTTTTTTGGTGGGGGTGAAATTGGGGTGGTTGGGGGTTGGGGGGTTGTAAAATTGAAAAATTTGTTGTATTCATAATAGACTGACCTATGAAGGAAGACCTAGCGACATAAATAACTTTTTTAGGTCTATCCGAACATTGCCTTATATGCCTATTACAGAAACTAAAGGACTTAGAATTTTTTCCGATGTATACAGGCTGTCCATTTAGTGTGTAATTCTTCGATATCTCGCAAGGTATAGCTGATAGAAGAAAATCTCAAATACAAAAGTTATTTGGTTACTTGAGATGCATATCCTAAAAATATTTTGAAATATACAGGGTGTTGCGGGAAAGTAAGGTAGAGATCAACTTGATTTTTTTATATGGAACTATAACTTTCTCTCAAGTTCTTCTAGTGTCCATCATTGATATCTATCCAACCCTAAAATATTTTTGGAATCGGTTGCGACGTTGCCAAGTAATAATTTATTTTCTATTAATTTCCGCATTTGCAAGGTCGCAAGTAATACGTTCAAATTGATATATTCCTTTAACTTTTCTCAATAATATTACACAGCGAGTTACTAGAATATTAAGCGGATATTATTCTGGATGCTACCAGTAATTTGTATCTACAGGGTGTTTTTGGCGGAATTTTAAATTCCGGCAACTTAAAGGTCGTTTTACTTTGTTTTTTTAAATGTAACACCCTGTCTTTTTTATTTTAAATCGAAATATCTACAAATACTCTATCTCGCCTTGTAATATTTTTTTTCGCGTTTTCGACGTTGCCAAGTCATAAATTATTTTCCCAAATTTTTAAAACAAGTATCCCCGATTTTAATTTATTTTAAATAGAATCCTCTACTTATTTTTATTGCAATGAATTGCGCATGTCGAATTTAGTTAGATCTCACAATTTCAAAATTTTGTTTGTATTAATTAATGAGACACGGCAACACCGCTTTTTCAGTAAACGGTACCGGAACGCTTAAATTTTTCCAAAACTGCCACAGCTGAAGAGGTGAAATTCAATACAAAAGTTTGTATTATTGATAATAGGCTGTTCATTGACCTGTGCAGGAAAGACCTAGCGGCATATGACAATAATTTGGGGGGGGGGGGGGTACTGGCGATGATTTTGTTGCAAGGGGATCCCACACTAAATCTTTATGCTATGGGAAAATAATAAACTGGTATCACCGTAATGTGTGGGAAGTACTGAGTCAATCAACTTGACTCCATTTTTTTTCCAATTTTCCGACTGCTTTTTTTCGCCCGGCAAATTCAATCAAGTATGGAAATGTGGACACATCGAATACGAATTGTAAATCACTCGGTGGAAAAATGCCACCGGTAATACAATAAGCTCTAATAAAAAAATAATTGTACATACAAAGGGGGCCGAATGAATTCAAAATGGTTGTAATTCGGTGTTAATAAATAATAATCGGTTACATGCCCCACGCAGAGTTTGTTATTTTGTTGGTGTGCTACTGTTTTTACCTCGATAAAGCGCTACGAAAATAATGACAAAATACTTCTACTCTTATACACGTATTCATCTTATACAGGGTGATCAATTCACATATACTTCAAATTTTGATAGCTCCATTATTTGAAAAGATTCTAAAGAAAGTTTTAAATTAAAGCTATGGTCAGAGCTTCTAGAATTATTTTATAATATACGGTGTGTTTCTATAACTGATGATGATTTTTTCGCTTATTTGTGTTTGTTTTCTGCGAACTGCATCTTCATCTATCTTTTACTTCCCACACCAATAGGTGAGGGGAGTATTGTGATCGCGAAAATTTTCGTTTTTTGAGAGAATGCGCTTTTTTGAGCATTTCATGATGTCTACATAAAGAAAATCCACGTCACTCATTTCCGTCGGTCTGTCTGTTTGTCGGTTTGTCGGTCTGTCGGTCTGTCTGTCGGTCTGTCTGTCGGTCTGTCTGTCGGTCTGTCTGTCGGTCTGTCTGTCGGTCTGTCTGTCGGTCTGTCTGTCGGTCTGTCTGTCGGTCTGTCTGTCGGTCTGTCTGTCGGTCTGTCTGTCGGTCTGTCGGTCTGTCTGTCGGTCTGTCTGTCGGTCTGTCTGTCGGTCTGTCTGTCGGTCTGTCTGTCGGTCTGTCTGTCGGTCTGTCTGTCGGTCTGTCTGTCGGTCTGTCGGTCTGTCTGTCTGCTTGTCTGTTGGCATTTTTCTAGCCTCGTAATCTCACTAACCGCTGCATGGATTGTAATCAAATTTGGATAGCAATATGCTGTAATGCTCCTATAATTTTGGAAATCGGTACATGGGGGGCGGAGTAATTATCAAAACAGAAAAATATTTCTCAAACTTAGTTTTTGAGGGTTTTAAGGGTTCTTGATCTGTTTCATACAATAATAAAAAAAACTAAAATTATAATAACAGCCCAAACTTCGTTTTTTGGCGTTTTAGGCGTTTCTAATGATATCCTACTTTTTTGGGTAGGGATGCAATTGGAGTGGTTTGAGTGGTTGGGGGTGGGGGGTTGTAATACTGAAAAATGTGTTGTATTCATAATAGGCTAGCCACTGACTTGTGTGAAAGAAAGACATAGCGACATAAATAACTTTTTTAGGTCCATCCGAACATTGTCTTACTTATTACAGAAACCAAGGGAATTTTCTGATGACTTTATGAGTATTGCTTTATATCGTTCTGTATTGTGTAACGTTTAAACTATTTGATTGACTTTAATACAATTTTGACACAGTATTGCTACCACGGCGACGATGGCAAACGTGTATAGGTTTTAGAAATCGTGTCAGTGGCGGCTCAGTAATAATAAAAAAATAAAAATAAAAAAACAGCACTAACTCCATTTTTAGGCATTTTAGGGGTTCCTGATAATGTCCGCCATGATTTTCTTATTCCAATATTAAAAGACATTGGTCTGGACGACAAGGATCTAAGAATAATATACAACTTGTATTGGAACCAAAAAGCAGACCTCAAAATTAATAACTCAATGTGCACAAATGAAATATCAATCACAAAAGGTGTGAGACAAGGCTGTACTCTCTCACCTTTGTTATTCAACGTATACGTCGAAAGGATTTTTCAGTTAGCACTTGAAGGCGAAAAGAAAGGCATTAAAATAAATGGTTTCCCTATAAATAACCTGAGATACGCTGATGACACCGCAATACTAGCCGACAACATAGAAGACCTAAATTTTATGGTGAATAAAATAAATAGAATTGGAAAAGAGTATGGATTGAAGATCAATATAACAAAAACTAAATTAATGATTGTAAGCAGAAAAGAGCATACCAACGAACAGCTTTTCATAGACAACCAACTGATCGAACGAGTAGATAAATTCAAATATCTAGGTTCAACACTAAATGCAAAATGGGACTGTGACGAAGAAATCAAAATACGCATTGCGATGGCCAGGACTACTTTTATAAAGTTTAACAGCTTTCTTTTACGCCGAGAAACGCCACTAAATCTCAGACTGCGAGTGGTAAAATGCTATATATGGCCAATACTAATGTACGGCGCTGAAACTTGGTCCCTCAAAATCAAATCAATGAATAGAATAGAAGCCTTCGAAATGTGGACGTTACGTCGGCTTTTGAGAATCCCGTGGACAGACCATGTTACGAACCAGGATGTATTGAATAGAGCCTCCACTCAAAGAGAGTTACTGGGAATCATAAAAAGACGCAAGGTAGCTTACTTAGGTCACATGCTTAGAGGCCCCAAATATAGGTTGCTAAAAGAAATTTTAATGGGTAAAATTGAGGGGAGGAGAGGTCCAGGTCGCAAACAACACTCATGGCTCCGAGATATCAGAAACTGGTGTCATGTCAAGACGGCACTCTACACATCGTTGGTCACGAGAGCAGATAACCGCCTACACGCTGCAAAGCGTATGGCACCCGAAGAAGAAGAAGAAGAAGGGGTTCCTGATGATTTTCTACTTTTTTTTGGGGTGGTTGCGAGTGGGGGAGTTGTAATACTGAAAAATGTGTTGTATTCATAATAGGCTAGCCATTGACCTGTGAAAGGAAAACCTAGCGAGGCATAAACCCTTAAATGCCGAATGAACATTAACGTGTCACTTGAGGGTTATCCACCCGGAGATAAACAAACAGATTAGGCTCACCACACACCCCTAAAATTGGCAGAAAACAAGCCGAAAGGGATGCGCGATCGCAGTAGCAAAGGAGGTGTGAGTCTGTAGCCGCAACGCAGCGTCGGATTTGCATGTTTATTTTTTTTTAAATATACCTGATCCCTCCTTGCGCAGATTACGGTTCAGAAAACTAACAATTACAATAGCTCGCCAACTTGAGTTTCATCATTTTAACCCTGCAGTTAAATGGGCAGAAATTTGGGCGACCCAAACACCAGAAGAAGCGAACAGCAATCTAACTGTTGGTCAAGAACCAGCTGGTTTTGAGCTCCACCAAAATGTATCGTCAACCCTAAATAGAATTTGCACGTCGCATGGACTGTGCGCTGATCCGTTGTTTAAATGGAACAAACATATTTTGTAGTGCAAGAATGTGAACTTAGAGCATGTTGTTTTCACTGCCCAGAAGTTCTGGTCATCTTTTTTACAACTATAATATCTTACATTCTAATTAGTATTTCTTTTTTTTACTCACAAAACGTTTTTTGAATTAATATATTTTTTTAATTTTGGGCCAATGTTATCCTGTGGTTAGGGTAACTTTGGCTCAAGTCAATTTTTGGCGTTAAAAGCATGATACAAATGGTATGGACAAAGAAGGACTTGGATATTGACTAGAACAGGTTCTTCAACGAAGATTATGTTATCAAATGTTATCAAGTTTCGTTATAATTATGAATGTTATCAGGTGAAACATCTTGGACCACCCCTTTCAGGCTTTCAATGTAGTCTGTGATGATTTCTTCATGAATCTGAGTACGATTTCTTTTGACGTTCGACGAAAACTTGACAGTCACTTCAGGGTGTCTCTTTAGAAACGATTTGACCTAGTCACGTCCTGGAACATAGTTGCAAAAACACTGCACAGTCTTCCATTGCCTAGTCAAATAAGATTTTATGATGAATTTTAAATCTAGTTCATCGAGAATGCTAGTTCTTCTTCTTGCGAAAAAACTGTTGGATGGCCTGGTGAACTTGAAAACAAATGTTTCAACTTGTTTTTTATAGGGGTATCTTGAAATGATCAGCAGCCTGCCTTTGCGTCATATTACCAGGTCTGATTGCTTCTAGACAAGTTAGAAGTTATTTGTTGCTATAGCCAGTGTATGTTGGGCCTCCAGGAAGTATTTTACAGCATCCTGAACAAGCTGATAACGAGAATACGCAATATAAATACAAAAATAAAATTTTGTAGCAAATCATAACTTAATATTATGGGTTTTGGCCCAAAAAAAGGTTGGGCAGGAGTAGGACATTTTTATAGATTATCGGGTCTGATTTAAAAAAACATGAAAATAAAAAAACTTGTTGAGTTTAACAGTGTTGTAACTACAGTACGGCTTAAAGAAAGGAAAAGTGTTTAATAGGGGGCACTTACCAGATTTGTTCATCGAGAAATACGTTTTTTGTAAATGGAAGTTTGGGAGATAAAGATTGCACGTGGTTTCACTAGTCAAACAAATATAGGTGCTGCTTTCTAGTGGACAGCAAAGGAACCACTGGACTTATAAGACAGCCTGTATAGTGCGGCTACCTAGCGGAATGAGCCGGAAGAATTTTAAATACAGTCACAAATATGTTTATAGAGTACGATTTTGTTTTGTTTTCATTTGGGCCAAAGTAGCCCATGTTTACGGTATGTATATTTGTAGTAGATTAAGGATTGTGATGGAGATTAGTAAAGCAAAGGAAACTGGTAACACCCAGTATATTGTACTGTTCCAATTCGTAAGGAGGTTACCAGTCCGGTGCGTGAGATATTTGAAAATAATTATGCATATGTTTAGGTGAGATTGTTTATAAACAGAGTGAGTGCGTTAAGTATGTCAATGGGATGTGGGTTAGATATAAGATACATCAGTACTTTGTAACAAGATGAGAGCAATATACACCAAGTTCTGAGCATGAAGTGCTTTACTAAGGGCTCCCTTAAACATCAAGTAAATTACAGTGTGTAACGGCAAGGGAGCACTTGAGGGTTATCCACCCGGAGATAAACAAACAGATTAGGCTCACCACACCCCTAAAATTGGCAGAAAACAAGCCGAAAAGGATGAGCGATCGCAGTCGCAAAGGAGGTGTGAGTCTGTAGCCGCAACCCAGCGTCGGATTTGCATGTTTATTTGTTTAAAGACGAGTGTCTGGTGTCGGGTGTCGGCGCGGCGTCCTAAGATTAGGGCCTGTCGACGGAGCTCCGCTCACGGAGATGAATTATTTAGGGAATAATTAATGGGGTGCACTCGCTGCTGCAGCTCTACATTTCACCGGCGACGTCCGCGGTTTTGACGCCCGCCGCTAGCCCAACCTTGTCTTCCATAGAGAGGTGCATCGGTTGTGCTTAACAGTTGCCGAACGTTTGGTAATCGTTTCCGATGACACCAAGTGCCATCGTTGTTATTTTTTACTCCCCACACCGATAGGTGAGGGGAGTATTGTGATCGCGAAAATTTTCGATTTTGAGATAATCCACTTTTTGGGCGTTTCATGATGTCTACATAACGAAAATCCATGTCACTCATTTCCGTCGGTCTATCTGTCGGTCTGTCGGTGTGTCTGTCTTCGCGTTTTTCTACCCTCGTAATCTCAGTAACCGCTGCATGGATTGTGATGAAATTTGGGCAGCGTTATGCTGTGGGTTCGTAGTAGGTAATGTTCCTATAATTTTGAAAATCGTTATACGGGGGGCGGAGTAATTAGCAAAAAACCAAAAAATTCAAATATGCCTCAAACTTCGTTTTTAGGCGTTTTAGAGGTTCCTGATCATTTTTTACTTTTTTTTGGGTGGGGGTGAAATTGGGGTGGTTGGGGGGTGGGGGGTTGGAAAATTGAAAAATTTGTTGCTTTCATAATAGACTGTCCACTGACCCATGAAGGAAGATCTAGCAACATAAATAACTTTTTTAGGTCCATCCGAACATTGCCTTGCCTATTACAGAAACCAAAGGACAGAATTTTTTCTGGTGAAAACATACGAGAGTATTGCTTTAGATCCTTCTATATTGTGTTACAAGGAAACTGTTGAATTGATGTTAATGAAATTTTGAAACAGTATTACTACCGTGGCGAGGATGGAAAACGCGTATGGTTTTTATAAAACGTGCCAGTGGCGGCGCAGAAATAATAAAAAAAAGTAAAAATATAAAAACAGCTCAAACTTCGTTTTTAAGCGTTTTAGAGGTTCCTGATCATTTTCTGCGTTTTTTTTTTGGGTGGAGTGAAATTGGGGTGGTTAGGGGGTGGGGGGTTGAAAAACTGAGAAATTTCTTATATTCATTATAGGCTGTCCACTAACCTGTGAAGGAAGACCTAGCGACATAAATCAACTATTTAGGTCCTACCGAACATGGCCTAGCGTATTACGGAAACTAAGGGACTTAGAATTTTCTGTATACATACATACGAGTATTTATTGCTTTAGATCTTTTTGTATTATGTAACGTGGACACTATTAAATTGATTCTAATTAAATTTTGACACAGTATTATTACCGTGGTGAGGATGGAAAACGCGTATATTTGTTAAATATCGTGTCAGTGGCAGCGTATATAGCAATAATAAAAAAACTAAAAGTATGAAAACAACTCAAACTTTGTTTTTAGATGTTTTAGGCTGTCCATTGACCGCTGAAGGAAAGACTTAGCGGCATAAGACAATTTTAGGGGAGGGAAGGCTGCCGATGATTTAGTTGCAAGGGGATCTCAGACTAAAGCTTCATGCTATGAGAAAATAATAAACTGATATCACAGTAATGTGTAGGAAGTACTGAGTCCGTAGTGATCAACTTGACTCCATTTTTTTTAACTTCTGTCTCATCGGCATCGACTACTTTGGTCATTAGCCTCGTGTTCTGTGTAGGCTTTGTTACTGTTTCCCGGCGCCACTTAGGAACAGCAAGCACTGTTAATTAGAAGCCAACAGTGAAGGCTCAGATGGAGATTCTCGCTGAGCTTTTTTTATGGATATTTATTTATGGTTGAAAAAATCAGAAATAAATTTCCGCCTCTAACGAGAATCGAACCCGGGACCTTCCGGTCACGAGCCCTCGACCCTAACCACTGGGCCAACCCACCGCCCCATCGCTGTTATTATATCAACGTTAGGAGCAAACACCGATTTCGACCAGTAGACGGAAAATATGGTCAAGACGCGTTTTGGCTGCTACCGTTTTGCCAATGTCCAAATTATCGCTTTCCGGCTGTTCAATGTAGCCCAGAACGCGTTTTGGGCCAACAACGATTGCCAGAACACGTTCTATATTCTACTACGAATAAATAAATCTCAATTATTTGCCGTGTTGTGTTTCAATATTTCCTCTGAGCTTAGAATCCATAACAAAATGAATAGAAGCACTTGTAGATCTTAGGTCCGTGAAAAAAAAAAACTGAAAGAATCATACCTTTTATGTCCAGCTCCCACATGAGCGGAATGAATAATGTTAAATAACTCGTGGGTCATTCAAAAATAACGCAGTTCGGCTGTTTCGTCTGTCCTTCTTTCAATTAGCTTCTCGATATAGCCAATTTTTAAAATACCATATCTTTTCAATCGTCGTCTTTGTTTCGAAGATATTGTGTCACCGTTACTTTTACAAGCTTTTGCCGCCTTTACCTCTGTAAGTGTTTGGTAGTATCTTTCTCTTGTACAAATATTACTACGATCATTGCTACCACTTATGACTCTTTGCAGTTCATCATTAAAACATAACCTTAGGTCTTCCATGGCATCCTCTAGCTACTGTCTAACCTGCACAAAGATCAAATACTAAATGAATACACTAGCTCCAGAGGTATCGTTTACAAGCTAAGACACTCACAAAATCCACCACGCGTTATGGCAATCGCAGTAGAACGGAACGCGTTTTGGCAATCGTAGTCGACCCAAAACACGTTCTGGGCTACATTAAACAGTCGAAAAGCAATAATTCGGTCATTGGCAAAATGGTAGCAGCCAAAACGCGTTTTGGCCATATTTTCCGTCCATTGGCCGAAATCGGTGTTTGCTCTTAACATGCATAATAAATTTAAAGCAAACAAATCTAAAATAAGCTTTTATTAGATGCTCTAAAAAGAAGAAAATAAAATATTCCTTTGAAGTTTTATCTAGCAGCTTATAGCCTTATTATATACAATTTATATGATCATGGCGAGAAAGTAGCATTTATCTAATATTCCTATCATAATTTTGAGTATAACATTTTTTGTATGATATCTTGAAAAAAACAACCTTGGCATCAACTTTATAGTAAAGTGCCAATTTAGTCTATATATGAGTAGAGTTTCTGCCTCAGGTAAAAAAGATGAAACATTTTTAGACACTTAGATCTTCAAGTTCACCCTAAATATCTAAAATCGTTTTCCGACTTCCTATCCAGATGAAAACTCCTATGCTGTATAGTTTGAGGGTGCCAATTTCAAATCCGGCCGTTGGTTTGAGTTTCAGCTCCGGGTAAAAGAAATAAAAAATTTTCAGACCCTCAGATCTTCTAGTCCACCCCAAATATCTAAAATCGTTATTTAACTTCCTATTAGGATGAAAACTCGTTAGGTGTATAGTTTGAGCGTGTCAATTTCAAATCAGGCCGTTGTTTTGAATTTCAGTTCCGGGTAATGGAAATCAAAAATTTTCAGACCCTCAGATCTTCAAGTTCACACCAAATATCTAAAAACGGTATCTGGCCTCTTATCAGGACAGGACAAAAACTCCTATGGTGTATAGTTTGAGGGTGTCAATTTCAAATCCGGCCGTTGCGTTGAGTTTCAGCCTCAAGTAAAGAAGATCAAATATTTTCAGAACCTCGGATATTCAAGTTTACCCTAAATATCTAAAATCTTTATCTGGCTTCCTATCAGGACAAAAACTCGTATGGTGTATAGCTTGATGATGCCAATTTCAAATCAAGCCGTTGTTTTGAGTTTCAGCTCCGGGTAAAGGAAATCAAAAATTTCCAGAACCTCGAATATTCAAGTTTACCCTAAATATCTAAAATCGTTATCTGGCTTTTTATCAGGGCAAAAACTCGTATGGTGTATAGTCTGAGGGTGCCAATTGCAAATCCGGCCGTTGCGTTGAGTTTCAGCCTGAAGTAAAGAAGATCAAACATTTTCAGAACCTCTGATATTCAAGTTTACCCTAAATATCTAAAATCTTTATCTGGCTTCCTATCAGGACAAAAACTCGTATGGTGTATAGCTTGATGATGCCAATTTCAAATCAAGCCGTTGTTTTGAGTTTCAGCTCCGGGTAAAGGAAATCAAAAATTTCCAGAACTTCGAATATTCAAGTTTACCCTAAATATCTAAAATCGTTATCTGGCTTTTTATCAGGGCAAAAACTCGTATGGTGTATAGTCTGAGGGTGCCAATTGCAAATCCGGCCGTTGCGTTGAGTTTCAGCCTCAAGTAAAGAAGATCAAATATTTTCAGAACCTCGGATATTCAAGTTTACCCTAAATATCTAAAATCTTTATCTGGCTTCCTATCAGGACAAAAACTCGTATGGTGTATAGCTTGATGATGCCAATTTCAAATCAAGCCGTTGTTTTGAGTTTCAGCTCCGGGTAAAGGAAATCAAAAATTTCCAGAACCTCGAATATTCAAGTTTACCCTAAATATCTAAAATCGTTATCTGGCTTTTTATCAGTGCAAAAACTCGTATGGTGTATAGTCTGAGGGTGCCAATTGCAAATCCGGCCGTTGCGTTGAGTTTCAGCCTGAAGTAAAGAAGATCAAACATTTTCAGAACCTCGGATATTCAAGTTTACCCTAAATATCTAAAATCTTTATCTGGCTTCCTATCAGGACAAAAACTCGTATGGTGTATAGCTTGATGATGCCAATTTCAAATCAAGCCGTTGTTTTGAGTTTCAGCTCCGGGTAAAGGAAATCAAAAATTTCCAGAACTTCGAATATTCAAGTTTACCCTAAATATCTAAAATCTTTATCTGGCTTCCTATCAGGACAAAAACTCGTATGGTGTATAGCTTGATGATGCCAATTTCAAATCAAGCCGTTGTTTTGAGTTTCAGCTCCGGGTAAAGGAAATCAAAAATTTCCAGAACTTCGAATATTCAAGTTTACCCTAAATATCTAAAATCGTTATCTGGCTTTTTATCAGGGCAAAAACTCGTATGGTGTATAGTCTGAGGGTGCCAATTGCAAATCCGGCCGTTGCGTTGAGTTTCAGCCTCAAGTAAAGAAGATCAAATATTTTCAGAACCTCGGATATTCAAGTTTACCCTAAATATCTAAAATCTTTATCTGGCTTCCTATCAGGACAAAAACTCGTATGGTGTATAGCTTGATGATGCCAATTTCAAATCAAGCCGTTGTTTTGAGTTTCAGCTCCGGGTAAAGGAAATCAAAAATTTCCAGAACCTCGAATATTCAAGTTTACCCTAAATATCTAAAATCGTTATCTGGCTTTTTATCAGTGCAAAAACTCGTATGGTGTATAGTCTGAGGGTGCCAATTGCAAATCCGGCCGTTGCGTTGAGTTTCAGCCTGAAGTAAAGAAGATCAAACATTTTCAGAACCTCGGATATTCAAGTTTACCCTAAATATCTAAAATCTTTATCTGGCTTCCTATCAGGACAAAAACTCGTATGGTGTATAGCTTGATGATGCCAATTTCAAATCAAGCCGTTGTTTTGAGTTTCAGCTCCGGGTAAAGGAAATCAAAAATTTCCAGAACCTCGAATATTCAAGTTTACCTAAATATCTAAAATCGTTATCTGGCTTTTTATCAGGGCAAAAACTCGTATGGTGTATAGTCTGAGGGTGCCAATTGCAAATCCGGCCGTTGCGTTGAGTTTCAGCCTCAAGTAAAGAAGATCAAACATTTTCAGAACCTCGGATATTCAAGTTTACCCTAAATATCTAAAATCTTTATCTGACTTCCTATCAGGACAAAAACTCGTATGGTGTATAGCTTGAGGATACCAATTTCAAATCAGGCCGTTGTTTTGAGTTTCAGCTCCGGGTAAAGGAAATCAAAAATTTTCAGAACCTCGAATATTCAAGTTTACCCTAAATATCTAAAATCATTATCTGGCTTCCTCTCAGGACAAAAACTCGTATGGTGTATAGCTTGAGGGTGCCAATTTCAATTCCTGCCATTCTTGTGTATTCAATTAAACTGAGATTTACAAAAAATAAGCTCAGAAATTAGGTTACTCAATTAAATAGGTACCAGTTATTTTACACAAGTAAGTAGCACAACAAGCTTTTATGATCATATAAATTGTGTATAATGTGGCTATAAGTTGGTAGAACTTTTAAAGGAAAATTTTATTTTCTTCTTCTTAGTGCATTTTTAAAAAGTGTTTTTGCCTTTACTTAATTTAAGTAGTAGCAATATTCCACCCAAACAAACATACATTGCAAATCAGATAGGAAGCTTTTAAAAATAGTATCATTTTTTTGCAATTTAAACAGTCTTTCGTTATTGCAGACTTTCGCAAAAAATTTTATAGCTTTCTTTAGTCATGCACTGAATTATATTTGTATAAAGCCTTTGAAACGAACGTGAGTTGTTAGGCTCCAATTTTTATAATTTCATATACCTACTGGTCATATCCACATCGTATTCAGTTTTCCAATTCTCTTACAAAGTATTTCTTGTTATTTACTTTACCTAAATTAGCCCCCAGTCTAATCTCACTCCAAAAAGTTCACCAAGCAAAGAAAATAAAACATCTGGTGGAAAATTTTTCATTCGTTCCCTTTTTGCAGGAAGCCTAATATTTTATGGTACATTAAAAAGGTCCTGTTTTTTCCTCACAGACCGTATTCATCAAGGCGTTATATCCAAGTAATAGGGAACACCTGAGATGTCTCCGTTTCCCTCTTTTTTTTCTGGGAAGGGGAATCACTCACCGGCTTTGGACGAAAAAAACCGACCCGCCAACAAAGGCGTGCGTCAGAAAAACTGTAATTTCATCTTTTGAGAATCGTTTTTCATTGAACATTCAAAGTTATTACTATTATTGGCAGTATTTATTTATATTGAATGCCTAATAATGCCTATTATACAGGGTGTCCAATGTCCATGAATTAATGGTGCATACCAAAGCTGTATATTATTTGGGTAAAAATATTGAGCCTTAACTTTTTTATCACATTTGTATAATAAAGCCATAAAGCCGTTATTATATTACATACATTGAGATGATGATGATTTCGATAAGTAAATGTTTTAAAGTTTATGTATTTATCTATGTGCCTCAGGTAACAAACACAGAAAATTTTCAGATCAAGTTGACTCTAAAAATCTAAAATCGTTGTCTGGCTTCCTATCAGGACGAAAACTCGTATCATGTATAGTTTAAGAGTGCTGATTGCAAATCTGACCGTAGTTTTGGGTTTCAGCCTCAGGTAACGAGCATCAAAAATCTTGAGGCACTCAGATCTTCAAGTTCACCCTAAAAATCTAAAATCGTTATCTGGCTTCCTATCAGGACAAAAACTCATGTCATGTACAACTTGAGGGTGCTAATTACAAACCCGGCAGTTATTTTCAGTTTCAGCCTCAGGAAACGAATATCAAAAATCTTTCAGGCCCTTAGATCTTCAAGTTCACCCTAAAAATCTAAAATTGTTATCTGGCTTCCTATCAGGACAAAAACTCGTATCATGTGCAATTTGAAGGTGCTAATTACAAATCCGGCAGTTAATTTGAGTTTCAGCCTCAGGTAACGAATCTCAAAAATTGTCAGACCCTTAGAACTTCAAGTTAACCCTAAAAATCTAAAATCGTTATCTGGCTTCCTATCAGGACGAAAACTCGTGTCATCTACACTTTCAGGGTGCTTATTACAAACCTGTCCGTTACTTTGAGTTTCAGCTTCAAGTAATGAACCTCAAAAATTGTCAGACCCTCAGAACTTCAAGTTCACAAAATCGTTATCTGGCTTCCTATCAGGACAAAAACTTCTGTCATGTATAGTTTGAGGACGCTTATTACTTAAAAATCCGGCCATTGTTTTGAGTTTCAGCCTCAGGTAATGAACCTCAAAAATTGTCAGACCCTTAGAACTTCAAGTTTACCCTAAAAATCTAAAATCGTTATCTGGCTTCCTATCAGGACGAAAACTCGTATCATGTACAGTTTGAGGGTGCTTATTACAAATCTGGCCATTATTTTGAGTTTCATCCTCAAAGTAACGAGCCTCAAAAATTGTCAGACCCTCAAAGCTTCAAGTTCACCCTAAAAATCTAAAATCGTTATCTAGCTTCCTGTCCGGACGAAAACTTCTGTCATGTATAGTTTGAGGACGCTTATTACAAATCCGGCCGTTGTTTCGAGTTTCCGCCTCAGGTAACGAACCTCAAAAACTGTCAGGCCCTCAGAACTTCAAATTCACCCCAAAAAACTAAAATCGTTATCTGGATTCCTATCAGGACGAAAACTCGTATCATGTATAGTTTGAGGACGCTTATTACAAATCCGGCCGTTGTTTTGAGTTTGCGCCTCAGGTAACGGACCTCAAAAATTGTCAGACCCTCAGAACTTCAAATTCACCCCAAAAAAACTAAAATCGTTATCTGGCTTCCTATTAGGACGAAAATTCATGTCATGTGTAGTTTGAGGACGCTTATTACAAATCCGGCCGTTGTTTTGAGTTTCAGCCTCAAGTAACGGACATCAAAAATTGTCAGACCCTCAGAACTTCAAATTCACCCCAAGAAACTAAAATCGTTATCTGGATTCCTATCAGGACGAAAACTGGTATCATGTATAGTTTGAGGACGCTTATTACAAATCCGGCCGTTGTTTTGAGTTTCAGCCTCAAGTAACGGACATCAAAAATTGTCAGACCCTCAGAACTTCAAATTCACCCCAAGAAACTAAAATCGTTATCTGGATTCCTATCAGGACGAAAACTGGTATCATGTATAGTTTGAGGACGCTTATTACAAATCCGGCCGTTGTTTTGAGTTTCAGCCTCAAGTAACGGACATCAAAAATTGTCAGACCCTCAGAACTTCAAATTCACCCCAAAAAACTAAAATCGTTATCTGGATTCCTATCAGGACGAAAACTGGTATCATGTATAGTTTGAGGACGCTTATTACAAATCCGGCCGTTGTTTTGAGTTTCAGCCTCAAGTAACGGACATCAAAAATTGTCAGACCCTCAGAACTTCAAATTCACCCCAAGAAACTAAAATCGTTATCTGGATTCCTATCAGGACGAAAACTCGTATCATGTATAGTTTGAGGACGCTTATTACAAATCCGGCCGTTGTTTTGAGTTTCAGCCTCAAGTAACGGACATCAAAAATTGTCAGACCCTCAGAACTTCAAATTCACCCCAAAAACCTAAAATCGTTATCTGGATTCCTATCAGGACGAAAACTCGTATCATGTATAGTTTGAGGACGCTTATTACAAATTCGGCCGTTGTTTTGAGTTTCAGCCTCAGGTAACGAACCTCGAAAATTGTCAGACCCTCAGAACTTCAAATTCACCCCAAAAAACTAAAGTCGTTATCTGGATTCGTATCAGGACGAAAACTCGTATCATGTATAGTTTGAGGACGCTTATTATAAATCCGGCCGTTGTTTTGAGTTTCCGCCTCATGTAACGAACCTCAAAAATTGTCAGACCCTCAGAACTTCAAGTTCACCCTAAAAAACTAAAATCGTTATCTGGCTTCCTATTAGGACGAAAATTCATGTCATGTGTAGTTTGAGGGTGCTGATTACAAATCCGGCCGTTGTTTTGAATTTCAGCCTCAGGTAACGAACATCAAAAATTGTCAGACCCTCAATAAGTTCACCCTAAAAATCTAAAATCGTTATCCAGCTTCCTATCACGATAAAAACTCGTATCATGTACAACTTGAAGGTGCTAATTACAAATCCGGCAGTTGATTTTCAGCCTCAGGTAACAAATATCAAAAATCTTCAGGCCCTCAGATCTTCAAGTTCACCCCAAAAATCTAAAATCGTTATCTGGCTTCCTATTAGGACGAAAATTCGTGTCATGTCTAGTTTGAGGGTGCTAATTACAAATTTGGCCGTTGTTTTGAGTTTCAGCCTCAGGTAACGAACATCAAAAATTGTCAGACCATCAGATCTTCAAGTTCACCCTAAAAATCTCAAACCGTTATCTGACTTCCTATCAAAACGAAAACTCGTGTCATGTATAGTTTGAGGGGGCTGATTACAAATTCGGCCGTTGTTTTGAGTTTCAGCCTCAGGTAACGAACATGAAATATCTTCAGACCCTAACACCTTTAACAGGCCAAATGCTGAGACAAATCATGCTCTTCTAGATGTTTTTAGAAGACTCCAAGTACTGGCTTTATTTCATTTCATTTAATTTATTTATTGGTGCTAAAATACACTTACTTGTTTATACAAGTCAGATTAAAGAGTCTAAAGTCCAAGATTATTGATAAGTCATCACTACAGACAAACAAACAGACTGATATTGAGAAATAACAGAATGTAAATTAAAAAAATACTAAGCCAACAATTAATCACTATTATTAATAAAATTTTGTAAAAAAACCTATATGAACCTATAAAAAAAACAAACAGACACAAATCGAATATAGTATGAGGTCTTAAAGGGAAGTCGACTTTGGCAGCTGTAATGCGGGATTTTAATTGTGCGGGAGCAAGTTTCGTAACGGACTGTTGACGCGTGAAGTCTAGTATGAGGCTGAGACCACAGTACATCCAATTATACAGTAGCGCAACTCCCTAGAAATCATGCAGACAATTTGTCTCCGAAAAACTGGCCTCTCATAACCCCACGTCGGCTCCTCAGCACGAGCCGCGAGTATGGCCGTTTACGTTTTGAACACAGGGTCGGCTTAGCAGTAATCGAGTGAAGAAGCGTAATTATTGTGTTGCAATAAGTCTAATGGACGCGATATGTCTCGTAAATAGAGTAAATTTTGAGAGCAGTGTGGTAATGTGATATTCCTCATCGATGTTAGGCAGTTGTCTTTGGAATTCTGAATTACAATTTGTAAGTTATATCCATGCATTCGCATTTATTGTACGTGAAAATGTTTGTACTGATTCTTCTAATTCATCATGGATACTTTGCATATAAATGGGGTGTAAACATTTTTTTTAGAAGCAAAACAGGAAATAGTCAGTGCATGAAAGAAAATTGTTAACTCCGAGAAAATAGGTGGCTTTAAATTTAAATTTATCTTCATCAATCATCATAGAAAAACGTTTAAGGTACGAAAACGTGGTAAACAGCAAAACCGATGAAAACTTGTTAGGTGTACATAAAAAATAATGGTCCTTATTCATAAAAAATTGCTAAACTGTTTTTCATCTAGTTTATCAAGGCTACCTTACCTTCTGTATTTGTATATTACATATGAATAGGCATATTGAGCAAAAGAATCCATGTTTACAGAGGAAAATGATATATTTTTGAAACCAGCTTGTTGATTCTTTTTATTGTGAACTTTCTATTTGAGCATCCATTAAAATAGACTTCACTTCCTGCTTAAAATTTCATAATGTTGGAATGCATAATCACATTCATATATCGTGAAAGATCTTTTGAACGTTGTGGTGTTGTGAGGAAACAGTGAGAAATTATTATTCTGACTTTAGGCTCATAATTAAAGAACGACTTTCCGTAACGTCTAACTCTTCTAAAAACTGAAAAAATCACACAGCTACCCTAATACCCGACAGACTTTGTAAGAGACAAATGGAGCTATGCTATCACACTTTAATATTATTAGGTAATAAAGGAGCATATTAAACATTGGAGGAATCGCATACCTGGCAGCAACTTGAAGAAGCTTAAAAAACTATAGTCACAGTTTTTGGAATTGTTAATGCAGCCTACAGGCGGCGCAACATTTGACTTCACGCGTCCCGATATCCATATGAGCGTATCACCAAATTCCTTAATCCGGTTCTGTCAAAGACACTACCTTCACTCTCATAGACTGAACATGACTCAGGCGATCGCCGTGCTAAACATCCTGCGAACGATGCGCGGGATGCTATGCGCGAACCACCAAAATTCTGGAGAGTTGCGCTACTGTATAATTGGATATACTGTGGCTGAGACATACCTTAAACCCTCTATACCTACGCCCCTGGCTCTATAGGGCTCATTCCCGCGAGGATCCCCCGATAATTTATCTTTTGTTTCGTGAAGCGTAGCAGGGAGTTCTTTTGTTTTCGGCGCGGAGCGTTTTTGTTTCTGAGACTATGCGGGAAATAAGGATGGGATAATTACCGTTTTTCAATAGCGTTTTTGCCGGGCGGGCCAGGCGATAAACTGCGGTCGTGGATCGTGGATATACCCGGCCTTAGCTGCCTCCGTGCCGTGAGGTGAGGTGAGACCGATTCGACACACAGCCAGGGGTTTTGTTTTTATTTTGAGCGATTACTTCGAGAGGGAAGAGGTGATTTGCTGTTAATGCCCATTGAGTTATTTCCAAATTAGGATGTATCGAATGGGCCTATACCACATTTTTGGTTTATTGGCTTAAACGAACCCTGAAACCACGTAGATGCCATATATAATTTTACTAAATTTTTCTATCGTATTTATAACCGAAAAAAACTGCTCTAAATATTGAAAATCCATACACTTCCCGCCAAGGTCGTGACGTCACCTGTAGGGAACCAATAAGAGCTCACTGGTACAAAACAATAGCATCCGCTCGTAGTCATCGGACCACGAAAGGGCGCTTCTCATTGGTTCCCTACAGAAAGGACGCTTCTCATTGGTTCCCTACAGGTGACGTCATCATCGGCTATTTCAAATTACAGTACAATTTTCTTTTTAGTGTTATTCTCATTTGGATCAAGTTTTCTGCTGACTTTTTACAGTAAACGGTCCTATGTATCATCAAAAATAATACCGCAGTAAATAAATTGATCAATTTGAGGTCACGGTATAGGCCCATTGTGTTGGGGTGGGACAGGCGATGAAGTAATGTAGACGAAAAAAATTGAGTCAAGTTGACTGACTCGGTACTTTCCACACATTACGGTGATAGCAGTATTTAAAATGATCAGCAATCCTTAAAACGCCCAAAAACGAAGTTTAGGGGATATTTCAAACGTTTTGTTAATGAACCGACCAGTACTACCTACTACGACCCTACAAGTTACATTTGCGCTAGTCTGGGAATGCCTACAAGAACTGGAAAGGCTGGCAGGACACAAAAAGTAATTTTGGAGTGGGTGCCAGGACACTCAGGCATAAGTGGCAATGAAAGGATGGATGAGTTAGCGAAACTAGGATCGTCTGCTCTATACAGGGTGGGCCAATAGTGCGTGGACGGAGGATTGTGGGCTTACTAAAAAATATTTCAAAAATCGGTAACTTGATCATAGTTGGGACCCTTGAGGGCTATAACGTAAAAATATGTTCACTTTAATTTTGACGTTTATACAGGGTGATTCATATGAAACTTACATTTTTTTGAATGGAACCCTCTATATATTATTGCATATTTGGATTCCTTGGTCAATTCTAATGTGACTTTATGTGGAACTTTAAACGAACTGTTTAGACGCAAATTACCATTTTTGGAAGTAGGTATCAGTAAAAAATTGAATATCGCAGCGATTATAAAACTTAGAAGGCCGTGACTTTGCGGTACGACTAAGCATGAGATACGTCAAGTAAGGTCAGGCGGCTAAATTTGAATTATTTTTGTACTTGGAGAAATCAGTAGATTAATTAAGGAAACTTCAATCACAGATAACTTGATTTTTTCAAATGGAAATGCCTATTTTGGTTTAGTCAAATCGGTGTTTTTCAATTTTCTTGCGTGCAAGAAACCTAGCAGGCCACGAAAAATAAACATAAGCTCGTTAATATGGAAGAAAACAACTAACTTAGTAGAAAGATGCAAACGAACTCGACTAGTAGAAGGTAACTGTAAGCTACCGCAAGTCGTAAAAGGACAGATGAAAGTTCGCAGGAATAAAATGGATGTGGTCATTAGGAATAACCAAGCTTAATTTTCTTCCGGCGCGCAAGTGACCGGTGCCGATGAAGGCACCCTTGTTGTAAACAGGTAAAAATCAAACCGCGCGCGCTCGTGACCGATCTTGCTCTGCAGAACCTGCAGGTCTTGCATATGCGTTTTTGCGTGAGTTGTTGCCGGTCTATAATAATCATCTGATAAAGTCAAATTTTATTTACCAAACTCAATCTTGAATTTCTAGATAACATGGGGTAGAGTTGAGGAAACGTAATTTCGAATTTTGTTTTTAATGCTTGAGTGTGTTTCTGTCAAGCTAGGGTAATTTCAAGGTAAACCTCCTAGTTTATTACGAAGTTAGAATGCCTTACACTACAAATTTTGACGTAACGTTTCATAATTTGACAGACTTTCGATGGCTTATTATCGATTCAGATATTCCTAGTGTAGCCATGAATTGCACAGCTTGTTTCCAATCCATTAAAACATCGAAAACTCCCCTCGAGCAGCGACTTTGTTTTCGTATCCCCGTCTCCTCACAATATCTGGCGCCAGTTCGACTAGACCGAGGGGGAGTCGCGATCTATAAATTTGTGAGTTTGCAGATACTTCCGCGACTCGACTGCTGCTCTCCTACACAAACATCCTTATCTTTAATGCTTCGCCTTTCCAGCGGCGAACAAAAGACTGCTGTCGCGTCCCCTGACGTTTTTTTGCGGTGTTTACATAGGAATATGATGGTTTTTGTCTTGCAAGGGAATGGCGATTCTCAAGGAGTAGCATCTGAGTCACGTTGGGTTTACTTGCAGTCAATTTGAGGGTTGATTCGTGGGAGGTTATTTTGAACTTCATGTTCTTTATGAATATTATTAGAGTCCGGATAATACGCTAAATAACAGGTTCGAAATACGGCTGAAAAACGTTTAAAATGTGCATAAAAAGTATAACTGCTTCTGCTGCTGTACCACCATTATAAAACAAAAGCTTGTACCGGTTTAAGTTTCAATACATGCATTGAATTAGCTGGTCAGAGACACAGAGATTGATCCGCCGGTTTGGAACGCCGCGGTTCAAACTGGCGGATTTATCTTTATGTTAGCGGATTTTGCCACGCGCCAGATCTAATCGGGACAGCCCGGCCTGTCAGTCCATACCGTCGGAAAAAAAACCGTTGCCGTCCACTAACACGCAACACCTGGCCACCTGTTTTTGTATGGGATATGATGTCGTCTGAAGAGAGTGTCGTTTTACCGAAAAAATTCCAAACTAAATTTATAGAAATACAGGGTGAGTTTTTAGTACCGGCTCGGTCGATAACTCCACTACTGTAGAAGATAGCGAAAAAAATTGTATATACAAATTGTAGCCACGGATATGCTCCTTGCTCAGAAAATGTTTTGATTTATACAGGGTGATCCTTAACTACGTGGTGATGCAAACATGCGTTTTTTTAAATGAGACATCCTATATATTATTCCATATTCAAATTCTACTAATGATTTCCGTTCTTCCAATATAGGGTATTGTTACATTATACAGGGTATTTCAAAAGTTATGACCATTTTTGTATCCAAATCACGGTCAAATGAACGTACTGTATATCAAAAAGTAATGAATCAAAAATTATTTTTTTTACATGAGAAGATTAGAAATATCCTCTAGTTTTAAAATACGCTATAAAAAAATCCCGCGACGCATATTCGTATACAGGGTGATGTAGAATGCAAAATCTAGATTTTCTCTCTTTTTTTAAATGTAACCCCCAATATTTTATTATACCAAAGAATTGCTTTTAATATGCTCTTTCATCTTTGTATAGCATTTATTATGGCTGCATTCATTAGTTTCTGAGATATTTCGATTTGTCTACAAATTTTAAATATACCTTCTATTTTTTTGTTTTTGCTTAACAAACAACTAAAATATAAGGCGATAATAATACTTGATCAAGTCAAAACACTGAACTAACGAGATAATATAGGTCAAAGTGTGCTGAGGAAACAATTTTATAGACGTCATGCATAATTATCAAGCAGATGTATCAGGTAGGCTATGAAATATGAAACGACACAGTCCAAATAAAACGATTCTTCAATCTTTCAAACGCATTAGTTTTAGAGTGCCTCCGTTCTGGATATTGCTATTCATAGTTGGTATATTCTAGAGGCAAGTAGACAATTTCTCAAAGATTCTCCTGAACACCCTCAATGAAAAAATTAATTGTCAAAGCTGGTTTTTCACACAGTACGGAATTATTGAGTAGGTTATGAAAACTGTCAATTTTTCAAAGCCTACCTGATAAAAATACTTGATAATTATGCATGACGCCTACAAAATTGTTTCCTCAGCATACTTGACTTTATTATCTCGATGATTTAGGGTTTTGACTTCATCAAATGCTATCAAGACGTTATAATTTAGTTGTTCGTTAAATAAAAAACAAATCAGATAGTACTTTCTCAAAATAAATAAATTTCAGTACCTACACAAATAGAGGCTATATTTTAAATTTACCGAAAAATCGAAATATCTCGGAAACTGATGGACGTAGGTGCAACAAGTGCTATACAAAGATGAAAGAGCATATTAAAAGCAATATTGGGGTTACATTTGAAAAAAAAGAGAAAATTTGGATTTTGCATTCTACATCACCCTGTATACGAATATGCGTCTCGGGCTTCTTTTATAGCCGATTTTAAAACTAGAGGATATTTTTAATCTTCTCATGTAAAAAAATAATTTTTGATTCATTACTTTTTGATATACAGTACGTTCATTTGTCCGCGATATAAAAATGGTCATAACTTTTGAAACACCCTGTATAATGTAACAATGCCCTATATTGGAAGAACGCAAATCATTAGTAGAATCTGAATATGGAATAATATATAGGGTGTCTCATTTAAAAAAATGCATGTTTGCATCACCACGTAGTTTTGGATCACCCCGTATAAATCTAAATATTTTCTGAGCAAGGAGCATATCCGTGGCTACAACTTTTATATACAACTTTTTTCGCTATCTTCTATAGTAGTGGAGTTATCGACCGAGCCGGTACTAAAAACTCACCCTGTATATAGAGAGCATCCAGATTTGTGGAAAATAAAAAGTAAGAAATATATAAACAGAAATTTGAAGGACGGGTGCTACAACGCCCTTATAGAATACAGTGTCATTTTACCCCGATGCAGACAAAAGTCATTTTCTCTCTTTCAATCGTGGAATATGACCAAATTCTTGTTTCCTAAGTAAATAACTCTTAACCCATTTAGAACGTCGCTTTCTAACACCATTATTTGCCATCGTCTGCACATAAATCATCGCACACGCGAGAACCTGTTTTTTCTTTAGGCTAAACATTTTTACTACGCGCAAAACTTTCGTCAAGTTGAAATTCTACGGAAACGGTTAGATCTTCGGGCTAATCTGCGGTTTTCGACCGCTAACACACGGCTATAACTGTGGCGGATCAAACTGTAAGATTTAACCGCAGATTTTTATGCTGCGTTAGTGGACCACAGTAGTTTTAATGGACGGCAGATAAAACTGGCGGATCTATCCGTCGCGGTTCCACCTGACAGATCGAACTCTGTGTCTGTGGTCAGCTCATGTAAGGATTACAAACCATTATATCAGGTCCACTATAAGCATAATAAAGAATTTTGAGAGGTGCTGTCTGGGTGAGGCTATGGCATTTTCTAATATAAAAACTACAGGGTGTTTCATAGTTTGGGACTTTTTTTCATACAGCGGATAGTACTCGCCAAAATGAGTGTTTTTTCCCAGTAACATATAAACGAAATATTTAGAGAAAACAAGATGCTGACCATTAAAGAAATCATCAATTCTAAGTCCGTCCCTAGGTAGTGGCTCACCATGTCATAATATCACAACAAACAAGGCAGCGCTAGCGGTGCCGATGCTGGTGAGAAAACACTAAAACAGGCAGTTCGTCATACGTCGCGTCGCATACATCTGATGATCGGTCTTTAAAAACAATAGCAATGGTGCACGTTTATAACAATAATGAACTGGTGGACATGATTTTAATGTACGGTGAGTGTGGTCCCACATAAGGGAGATGTCCCCTAGCACTTGTTCACCTTCCTAAAATTGGTCCAGAGGAAACAACTCCCTGGTAGGATGCACAATGAGCCAGTTGTGGCCTAAGTGCACTGGGACTACTCACCCTCCCCAGTCTATAGTTAGAGATACTTATACTAGTGGAATTACACCTAATTTGATCATGCTATACCTGTGTACAAGATCGCGTAAAGTCATTGCGGATGGCAAAATGGATTTGTCTGTAGCTGGGTTGCCTTCATGCACTTTATTACCTTCCATTTGTCCGCGGAACATACGTGCAGTTCGTGTCTGGCGATTTTAAATTATAATTAAATTGTCTCTAACGTCACGAAAGGAAGTGACTCGCAACCTCGCCGACTTAACGGAGATATCTGCGTTGACAGTGAACGATCACCGCTGATATATATCTACTTACAAGGCGTCAGAAGGTTTATGGCGATACTGAAAGGCAAGGTTTATGGATACGTCTTACCTTAAGGGGCCTGGATACACACGTTCATACATACGTATTTGCCATGTAAGACACGGACTCACAATTTCTCGCACAACTCACTCTATTTTCAAACTACATATATAGTATTTCAGAAGGCAATAGTTAAGACCTTAATGAATAACAACTATTTTCGATTTTCTCAAAAAAGTTTTTTAATGTGCAAAAAAACTCGCAATGCAAAATCATACATTCTATGAATGCCTGTAATTTGACAACCAAACACGATATCAAAAAAAGGCTGAATAGTTGCACAAGTCCAAGCTTTCTTCTTCAATTTGCTCTTTGAGTCATTACTGTAAGCTTAAAGGTAACGGCAGGAGCTTGGAAATGCGAAATTCATTTTTATGATGACTAATGGACCTTACCTTTAGGACCTTTTGACCTTACCTTTGGATTTTTGGACTTATTTCCCCTCATCTTAGACACACACACTGGAGAAAGGGAACAGGCGGCCACGCCTCCTCGCTAACACGGGAATACGTCTTTTCTTGAATTCTCAATTTCACGCGCTATACCCTAGTCCCTTAAGGAAGGCTTATAGAAACGCTTTCGATGGCCAGCAATACTAAGCAGTTTGATTATAAGCTATTTTCCTTGTATCAAGCGAATAATTTTAAGTGTAGGTACAACGTACAGATTATCAGATACTCAGATCAAGACGTCCATTTACTTGTGGACTCAGATACAGGTCGCATGACGTCAGGGGTGTATCCAGACCTCAGTCTTGTGGGGGGGGGGGGTAGCGGGGCATAAAGTTGTGTGTGCTTCCACCAATTTTTGTAATGCCTTCGTGAAGGACGTTGATGCAAGAGAAAAGGAAATTGTTAATAGTAATTAAAAAAGAACATATAAATAGCAAGTGAAACAGTGGAGTAGCAGGTATTTCAGGAAGATGAAATAAAAAATTTATTGTTGCATTAATCAATTTTAATTTTACGGAATACAAATACTTAATATGTAATACGTATATCATCCGTGAACATTTTATTGGCACAGCATACACAATTAAACGATCATGTACACTCTACAGTCAGGTACCCTAGCAGCCACAACACGTACCCCATTTTTTTTTAATTAGTGTTTTAACTTTTCTAATCGGTGCAATTTTCAAAACAGAAACTTAATGAGTTTGGTAAATTTTTGTGACAAGCTACCACGTTGTATAGGACATTAGAGGGATTTTGAGCCAATAAAAATTGGGACGACCTATCCGTAAAACATTATTCTGAGCATGCGCAGTGTGTTTCGAATAACGGATGAGCGCGTGCCTTATTTACATTTCTTTTAACCGAAATCCACTCCGAAATCTGTGACGTGAATCGTTGCGTTATTTGACAATTGACATTAATAATAATTATTGGACCTATTTGATTTTAATTTAACCTCACATTATGATCGATTGGTCGAAAATGTCCAAGAAATGTTACGTGCAACAAGTAAACACCATCACAAGCAGAAAATAGATCACATCACAAGTAGAATCAAAAATAGGTTATGAAGGATTCCCGAAGCATGACATTTCAGATTTCACTACCATGGTTCAGTCCCGTGATGATCACACGCTTTTGCCGGAGACGCCTAACTTTGTAGCTTTTATTGGATAATACTGTCAAATAAAATTGACGGAAGAAAACCTGATAGTTTTGTACACTGATAAACCACAAAATAAGTGTTGTTGCTATCAAAATCATCACGGTTCTTTCGTTCTTTTCACATTGCCGCATAGTGTTTTAGACCTGGCAATACCGCATGTAATCATATCGTACCGTAAACTTCCGTAGCTAACGTACAGCTTTATCGGTTATTCGCCGATTCGGTTATTTCGGGAGAACTGCGCATGCCACAAATAGCCGAAGACGTGCAATAATGTCAGGAAACAGACGTCCAAAAACTCTGTAATCAATTGATTATGTAACAGTGGGAATATATTAGATATGCATCACTGTAATAATGCGAAACAAACCCTTTTGTAATTTAGTTAGTGCAAAAAAGATTTTTTTCAGTGCGACAATTGCTTAAATAGGTCAAATAGAATAAGTCAAAGCTGGATCAAGTTTTTTTCGGAAATCTTGGGGAGGGGGGTAATTACCCCTGTTACCCCCCCTTGTATACGCCTGTGCATGACGTACGCGTACCGTAAGATGACGTCTTTATGTTCCATGGATTGAAGTGAAGGCACAGTTCCAGTGAAGATGGCCTGAACCCGGTGAATAAACACCGCAAACCCCGAATTCAGCAATTTGCCGGCCGCCGTAGCGGGGGTGCAGCGGGGAGGCAGGGGCGCGGTTGGAATGATAAATCACTCGGTGTGGCGCATGTTGTTCTGAACTGAACCGGAGTGAACCGAAGTGCCTGGCTGGCTGCGTGAACCCTCTCTTCGCCTCCTCTACGGTTGCCTCAACGCGGCTGATGCTGCTGCCGACCGTTTATATTTTTAACCTCCAAAAGTCACCCCCAGGATGATATATATCCTTCCCTCCGAAGCAGTGGTGTATCTAAGCCGCGCCAAGATCATTCCTGGACGTTTTAGCCATCCTAGGTAGTGTAGTGAGCAACTGGTCACTGTCGAAACCGATACCAAATTTAGAAATAGCCAAAGTCATCAAGATGTCTAGTGGTGGAATTTAGAACCCAATGTTGTATGTGCGCCCGTGGTAACCAGATTCTTTTAGCATGCATGTGTACCAACTCAGAGAGAATGAAATCAAAACACAGAAATGTTATGATATGGTTTTTTATTACTTGTTTCTTAACATTTGTTTTGTATTTATTAATCATGAGTGCTGAGTGTTTATGGTATGGTTTTATTACTTGATTCTTGTATTTATCAAATCATGAGTGCTTTGTATTTTATATATTTTACTGGTGAAGTATTTATATTGATATTTTGAAATATACGATTCAAAAATGTCTTAATCATAGTGGTAAACTGGCTCTTGTTATTGATCTTGTATAATAAAGAAATGGTTATAAACATTCACAGTCTAAATGATAAATAATAATAATAATAATAATACATGGTGAGCTAGATCTCTGTTCAACGTCAGGGAGAGAAATGTGGATAGAATGTGGAAAAATGTAAAATATCAGCATATATAAATAAATAAATATAACCAACACATAAAGGAGTAAATAAAAGATGTAAATGGGATAGGTTATATAAAATAAAAGCATAGCATCGCAAGCATAGCAGCGTAGCAAGCATGGTATCTAAGCACATAAATAGATCAATAAATAAATATAAACAATAAACAACATATAAAAGGGCTGGTTAGAGGAATCGTATGGTTCGTGAACGCGTGAGTCAAACCCACTTCCACCTACGGTAAGTGATTAGGTCGTCCCGGGGACAGTCACATTGGTTTCCACAACCATAAAATAAATATCGTATATACATAAAGAGGATCAGTAAAGGTTGAAATAGATACACCTAAATAAGACAGAGTTGTCTCTATTCACCATCAGCCTGCAATCCCTCAGGACCTAATAGCTAGACCCAACACACACACACACACACCACAAATATAGTAGCCAGTCCACATTAGTTAATAATACAAAATCAAAAGACAACATACCTGCAAATATCCGTGAAAAAGATTCAAAAACCCTTTTGTAGTCTCCAGCTTGTTACGTTTTTTCTAAAAATCATCCCCTCTCGTAATCATTAAACAAAACTATGGCAACGACTACCACGACCCACTACTTTATTCAAGTGATAAAACCCAAAAGCATCACAGAACTGTAGATTTAAGTCAGAGATTGAAAATTAACATGGAACTATTTACTCTATGAAAAGTCACTCATGATCTGACAAATATCAAAATATCTGAACAATATAGGATGTAGTAATAATCAAATAAATTACTTAACTGAACTTCATCGAATGACTACATTCATACACTTATATTATAACAATTAACAAATTTGTATCGCTTCTCTTTTCTACCATCTTTCACTGCCGTCAATGTCAAACTTCAACAGCCTGATAGCTAAAGGTGCGTTCTAACGTATGGCAGCCAGGAGCGCGTTCCGGATCACCACAGTAGCTTATCACTTTTTCATGCGACCCATCAATTATTGCCAATAAAACATCGTTTCTCAAAGTGTCCCTAAATGGTCTGAGATCCTTTCACAACCAAATCATCGTCCATCTGCCCGCAAAAAGCAACACAAAAACTCTCGTAAATAGTTACTTGCATCTCACTCCATAGGAACTCGGACGACATAACTTTTATTCTGCTAGCTCCAACTGGACGAAGTAAAACGATCAGGAGCCCCCAAAAAACGAAGTTAGAACTGCACTGACACGATTTTTAAAAAACAGACGCGTTTTCTATTCTCGCCGCGTTAGTAATACTGTGTCAAAATTTCATTAAAATTAATTTAATAGTTTTCGCGTTACGCAATATACATAGAATGATGACTGACACGATTTCTAAAAGCCACACGCATTTTCCATCCTTGCCACGGTAATGACACGGTGTCAAAATTTCATTAATTTCAATTCAACTATTTTCACATTACACATCACAGAACGATCTAAAGCTAAAGCAATACACCCTTGGTTTCTGTAACAGGTAAGGTAATGTTCGGATGAACCTAAAAAGGTGATCTGTCCTTCACCGCTCATTAGACAGCCTATTATGAATTTTTGAGTTTTACAAGCCTCCATCCCAATTTCACCCCCACCCAAGAAAAAGTAGATAATGATCAGCGACCGCTAAAACGCCCAAAAGTTTAAGAGATAATTGGATATGTTTGTCTTTTGCTAATTACTCCTCCGCCCATGCACCGATTATCAAAATTATAGCAGCACTATGTGACCTCATCTAAATTTAGGCATACTATATGACATCCATTTGGGCCTGATGGAGCCAATTAGCAGAAATACGTATCGCTCGGGTTAACCATCCTTCAATTTTTCTGCTCCTCAATCTCTTCCTCTTGGCGGACATCACCAAGATTTTCTATTGTGCCAGTCCGGCCCTGTCTTTTTCCAGAAAATCGGCCGAGAACGCGGAGAAGTCGCTCGAGCGCGACGGGAAGTGGACGGAATTGTCTGGATGCCGAGATCTTTCTAGAGTACGATACATAGATAGGCGCATCGAACGGCCAGTCAGTTAGAGTCTTAAGTAACCAAATAACTTTTGTATTTGACATTTTCTTCTATCAGGTATACCGTGCGAGATATCGAAGGATTACACACTAAATGGACACCCTGTATACAGCAGCCAGGCAGCGACAGTGACAGTTAGTGTCAATAGAGTGCAACAGTCAGTGTTCGGTAGTATTACAATACGCGACGTTCCAGTGGCGCGCGCGAAATAAATGAACTGTGACATAAATTAGTGAAGTGTAGGACCAATATAAATTAGTGTAGTGACTTTAGACAAATTAGACTGTTAAGTATTAGGCTAGGCATAGTGTACATAGTTAGTGAAAATAAATAGTGAAATCCGTACCAAGTGTTTCTTTGCCCAATCAGACTAAAGACTTGTAACACTATTCTTTACATTTTGTGATCCGCACGACTATCATCCTTGATAGTTTATGTTTTGTGATGCTTCAAATACAGATCATACCTTTGAACATCTCACCTCTGCTTTACAAACAAAGTAAATAATAATATACGAGGGCTGCTCTATACCTCCGTCAATCCACCAGTACGCAGACAGCTGTTTCACGCTTATTAGCGATCATCGGTGCGCCATAGGTCGATTGACGGAAATAGAGAGCATCAATTTTTCCATGTTTAATAAACATGTGAAACATGTGCGAGCAGACAGAAAGAATTCTATTTATTAAACATGGAAAAATTGATGCTCTCTATTTCCGTCAATCGACCTATGGCGCACTGATGATCGCTAATAAGCGTGAAACAGCTGTCTGCGTACTGGTGGATTGACGGAGGTATAGAGCAGCCCTCGTATATCGGCTTTCATACGCAGCGGCGTATAGAACCCGCGCTCTCTAGTGGCCAAGCGGATGCACCTTGGTGTCCCACCAAGAAGTCTACTGCTGCTAAGCAGAGATTTCCTTGGTTTGCCGTTACCTTCGGGTACTAGATGGCGCACCGGCAGAATTCTTTCTGTCTGCTCGCATAAATAATAATATGTCAAATAACCTGTCAAAATTCGAGGTCTGAAAGTTCCCGTAAACATTCCGAAAGAATTTGATGTAACGAGGTTTCAGTTTAATCAAATCTTGATCCACCAGTGGAATTAAATGTAGTGGTATCAGATGCAGGTAATTGGAGAAAGTCGACAATGGATCTATCGCACGAAATTCATCGTTTCTGTCAGTTGATGGTGGATGGCCGTATACAAGAGGACGATAGCCAGTTTTATTTGCCTTGTAAATATGTTGCAAATTAAAAAAAATAAAAAAAAATAAATTTTATTCAACATCGTCTTTAGACGATCCTGAAGGTGCCTGTCAATATTAAACTAATTGTCACTTCTTACGTAGGTATATCTTTTGTTAATCTTATCAGGTACGCCACTGTGTGGATGATATATTTCGTTTTGCTCAGAGACTGGCCTTGCTGGCTGCTGTTTATTTATCTCTTTTGCACGCTTTTATTAAATCGGACGCCGGCGCCGGCCGGATGAGTTATTTGCGAAAAATGGCCGCTTTTGAATACCGAAAGACGTCTCAAAGTACAATGGAACTTGAATAGTAGAGAACAAACACAAGGGAACGTAGACGCCTCACGCCATCTAGGATACTGCTCAAAATGGTGAAAGTGCTATATAAGGAGAATCTTAATGGGCGAGCAGTCTCCATCATTTTTTGAAAATTGCCTCGTCAAACTTATTCAAAATAAAAAAAATGGAGTCAAGTTGATTGACTCAGTACTTCCCACACATAACAGTTGCAACCAAATCATCGCCCGCCTGTCGTCAAAAAACATCCAACACAAAAACTAGTATATAGTAGGAACTAAAACAACAAAATTCAGCTTCAAATGGACGAAACGAAACAACCAGGAACCCCAAAATTGCTTAAAAACGCCGTTTGAGCTATTTTTATATTTTTAGTTTTTTTAATATTGCTGCGCCGCCACTGACACGATTTTGAAAACCATACGCGTTTTTTATCCTTGCCGCGGTAATAATACTGTGTCTAAATTTCAATAAAATCAGTTCCACAATTTCCGTGTTACTAAATTCAGAACGATCTAAAGCAATACTTGTATGTATACATCAGACAATTCTAAGTCCCTTGATTTCTGTAATAGCCAAGGCAATGTTCGAATGGACCTAACAAACGTCTTGCTTTCACAGGTTAATGGACAGCATATTATGAAAAGAACAAACAACAATCCCTAACCCCCTAACCACCCCAACTTCATCTCCACCCAAAAAAAGTGAAAAATGATCAGGAACCCCTAAAACGCCTAAAAACAAAGTTTGAGCTATTTTTATATTTTTAGTTTATTTATTATTGCTGCGCCGCCACTGACACAATTCTTCCAAAACATACACGTTTCCATCCTCGCCGTGGCAGTAATACTGTGCCAAAATTTCATTGAAATCCATTCGATAATTTTCGCGTTACGCAATATAGAACGATCTAAAACAACACTCGGATGTATGTATACATCACAATTCACAAATTCTAAGTCCCTTTCTATTATAAGCAAGGCAATGCTCGGATGGACCTAAAAAAGTGTATTATGCCGCTAGGTCTTTCATTTACAGGTCATTGGACAGCCCATTATGAATACAACAAATTATAACCCCCCACCCTCCAACTACCCCAAATTCACCCTCACCCAAAAAAAGTAGAAAATGATCAGGAACCCCTAAAACACCTAAAAACGAAGTTTGAGGAATATTTGAAATTTTTCGTTTTTTGCGAATTGCTCCACCCCCCGTACATCGATTTCCAAAATTATCAGAACATTGCCTACTCTGACACCACAACATATCGCTGCCCAAATTTCATCACAATCCATGCAGCGGTTACTGAGATTACGACGTTAGAAAACCGCCAACAGACAGACCGACAGACAGACAAACAGACAGACCGACAGACAGACAGGCCGACGGAAATGAGTGACGTGGATTTTCGTTATGTACACATCATAAAACGCCCAAAAAAAGTATTATCTCAAAATCGAAAATTTTCGCGATCACAGTACTCCCCTCACCTATCGGTGTGGGAAGTAAAAAATGATTTGCAATTCCTTTAACAAAAATGAAGGAAACCTTAGTCAAGCTTGTGATTTATCAAGTATCGGTCATGGTAATTAGAGTAGAAAATAAATATACTGAAGTTCAATTTACAGCAAAACCATCATTAGACAAAAAACTGACAACTCGAAATTTTTTCGAAATATCCCAGTTTTCTAAAATTTTCTTCTGGTCAACTGGCCTTGCACACGCTGTGTCTCCAGACCCCCATCATGTAATTACAAATTTTATAAATTTATATATTCAGTGCGTGGTGGAAAGGTAGGGAGCTTACTAAAACATATTTCAGAAATTTTCCACTTGGTCATGGTAAGAAGGCTTTTGGGCTGCAAACTTAATATAGTTACACCTAAATTTGGTTGTTACACAAGCTTGATTCATGTAAAGTTAATTTTTTTTTAGAATCTCCTGTATGTTACTGCATACTTGGACTCTTTAGAAAAATTCTAGACATAAGAAAAAAAAATGCGAGTATAAAACTTAGTAGAGAGTATTGCCACTTACGGAGCTGAAACCTGGGAACTGAATAAGAGAGACAAAAATAGATTGATGGCCCTGGAAATGGATTTTTGGAGGAGAAGTTGCCGAATCTCTAGACTGGATCACGTTAGAAATGATGTCATAAGAGGGACGATGGGTCTAGAATCTAACATTCTAGACACTATAGACACAAAAAGGCTACTTTGGTATGGGCATCTCCAAAGAATGAACAACGACAGATGGCCTAAGAAAGTATGGCAATGGATACCTCCAGAACGTCGAAAGCGTGGAAGACCACCTAGAAGCTGGAAGAAAGATATAGAGGAAGCTATGGAGGCAAGAGGTCTGCAAGACGGAGATTGGACAGACCGGAGAAGATGGAAGTTGAGAAGCGAGAAACGGTTCTAGCCGTAGGATCCTCGCGTATATATATATATATATATATATAAAACTTAGAAGGCTGGTGACTTTGCGGTGTGGCTAAGCATGAAATGCGTCAGCTTAGGTTAGGCGGTCAAGTTTAAATTCATTTTGTACTCTGAGAGATCGATAGATTAAATGTGGCAATTAAATCTCTACTTTTTAAAGTTTCTAATAAGTTACCTAGCTTTATAAAGAAAAATTCAAGGCTGGATAACTTTGAGAGGAAGCACTTGATTATTATTTGTGTCTGTAGTTATCTAGTTTAACATACTTGTTATTATTAATTTGTTTTTAGTATACTAGAATTATCCTATTTCAAATAAATATTCTTTTACTTCCCACACCGATAGGTGAGAGGAGTATTGTGATCGCGAAAATTTTCGATTTCGAGATAATACGCTTTTTGGGCATGTTATGATGTCTACATAACGAAAATCCACGTCACTCATTTCCGTCGGTCTGTCTGTCGGTCTGTCTGTCTGTCGGTCTGTCTGTCGTTCTGTCTGCTGGCGTTTTTCTTACGTCGTAGTCTCAGTAACCGCTGCATGGATTGTGATGAAATTTGGACAGCGATATGTTGTGGTGTCGTAGTAGGTAACGTTCCGATAATTTTGGAAATCGTTGTACGGGGGGTGGAGTAATTAACAAAAAACGAAAAATTTCAAATATTCCTTAAACTTCGTTTTTAGGCGTTTTAGGGGTTCCTGATCATTTTCTACTTTTTTTTGGGTGGGGGTGAATTTGGGGTGGTTGGAGGGTGGGGGGTTGTAAAACTGAAAAATTTGTTGTATTCATAATGGGCTGTCTAATGACCTGTGAATGAAAGACCTAGCGGCATGATACACTTTTTTAGGTCCATCCGAACATTGCCTTGCTCATAATAGAAACCCAGGGATTTAGAATTTGTGATGTATACAGATCGTTCTATATTGCATAACGCAAAAATTATCGAATTGATTTTAACGAAATTTTGACACAGTATTACTGCCGCAGCGAGGATGGAAAACGCGCATGTTTTGGAAAAATCCTGTCAGTGGCGGCGCAGCAATGAGAGAAAAACAAAAAATATAAAAATAGCTCAAACTTAGTTTTTAGGCGTTTTAGGGGTTCCTGATCATTATTTGCTTTTTTTTGGGTGGTGGTGAATGTGGGGTGGTTAGGGGGTGGGAGGTTGTGAAACTCAAAAATTTATTCCATTCATAATAGGCTGTCCATTGACCTGTGAAAGAATGACCTAGCGGTATAATAGACGTTTGTTAGATCCATCCGAACATTGCCTAGGCTATTAACAGAAATCAAGGGACTTAGTATGGTCTGATGTATATACATACGAGAATTGCTTTAGATCGTTCTGAATTTAGTAACATGGAAATTATGACATTGATTTTAATGAAATTTAGACACAGTATTATCACCGCGGCAAGGATGAAAAATGCATATGGTTTTCAAAAATCGTGTCAGTGGCGGCGCAGCAATAATCAACAAATTAAAAATATAAAAATAGCTCAAACTTCGTTTTTAAGCAATTTGGGGGTTCCTGATTGTTTCGTTTCGTCCAGTTAAAGTTGAATTGTGTCATTTTAGTACCTACGGAGAGATTTAGGAAACTATTTACGAGAGTTTTTGTGTTGGATGTTTCTTTGACGAGAGGCGGACGATGATTTGGTTGCAACTGTTATGTGTGGGAAGTATTGAGTCAATCAACTTGACACCATTTTTTCTTTATATCCTCTAGCCTCGCAAATTTAGCAAACACATATTCTAATGAGCCAGAAAATCTGCGCTAGAGCGATCTTTCCGCCTGGGTTCTGTGGAAACAGGAGGCAGAAGGGACCGTTTTCCGTAGAAATTCAGATAAGAAATGAATTAGAGTAAAACAAATTGTGTTACTATCGGGGGGTTGGATCTATGAGCTCCAGGCCAGATTTATTTCTCCTCCCCCCTCCCCACTCGCCCAGAGAAGACTTAAGCTTTGGACTGATTGTAATTTACTATCAGTGTTCAAGTTCACTGATTACGAGTCTGCGGAAGCGATAGATAGATGGCTGCTAGGCGGGGGGAATCCGCAAATGTTTAATAGGTCTTTTCGTCAATTGGAGATATTGCTGGTTTGGAGTTCGGGGTGGGAATTCACATTAATCGCTTGCTCTTTGTATTCTGCGGTTTTGATAAGGGATAGAAGAATCGATAAAGGTATATCAGTATACAATGTGTTCCACCATCAAGTCGACAAACTTTGAGATGTGAAAATACAATTAAAGTTATCGAGAAAAAATGCGAAAAAAAGGGGTCAACCTTTTAATTAACTTTTTATTACATTTTCAATTTCTGTATCACGACTCCATGGGTTCGCGCAGTTGTAGCGCCATAGCTTGATTCTTTATCGACCGATTCACGACATTTTGGATTCATTTTATAGGAGAATGACTGGGCATATCAACTAAAGCAAAAAAAGTTAATACCTGACAATTCCTAAGGCTAAAAAAAATCACCAAACTGAAAAAAAAATTTTTGAAATGCACTTATTTGGGTTACTTACAAATAATTTGAAAAAAGCCGTATTAGTGCCTATTTATTAAGACATTTTAATGTTTGGCAGGATGTTTCCTGTCTTATTAGAAGCAACTCGTGTAAAAAAAATACAGTATCTGATAATTTCTAAGGCTAAAAAAATTCACCAAACTGAAAAAAAAATTTTTGGTAATGCACTTGTTTTGGTTACTTGCAAATAATTTGAAAAAAAGCCGTATTAATGCCTATTTATTAAGACAGTTTAATGTTTATCAGGACGTTTCCTGTCTAACTACATGCAATTTGTTTATGTATCACTAAAACCATCGAAGAAATAGGCTTTTTTATTACGACTAATTTTGAAACAAACGAGAATTTGATATGCACATTGTCTTTATTGGACGTCGGTACAGATTATTACTTAAATACAATTTACATGAACAAATTTTATTATTTTTATTTTCAGTATTATTTATTTAGTATTCAGCCAAATGACTGAAAGGCAACTCATCGAAATGAGATATGTTGGAATCACTTGGAAAGAAAACAGACTGGAGCGTAGCTTTCGAGTCACCCAGAGCGTTAGTTTCAGAAGTCAAGCGTGCCTAAATGAAAATAGCGGACATTTTGAAAATTTCGGTGATTAATTTAAATAATAAATAATCACATTTGTTCTTGTAAATTATATTTAAATAATAATCTGTACCGAAGTGCAATAAAGACAATGTGCATACCAAATTCTCGTTTATTTCAAAATTAGTCGTAATAAAAAAGCCTATTTCGTCGATGATTTTACTGCTACATAAACCAATTGCATGTCGTTAGACAGGAAACATCCTTATAAACATTAAACTGTATTTATAAATAGGCACTAATATGGCTTTTTTCCAAATTATTTGCAAGTAACTAAAACAAATGCATTACAATTTTTTTTTAAGTTTGGTGGATTTTTTTAGCCTTAGAAATTGTCGGAAATTATTTTTTTTGTCTTAGTTGATATGCCCAGTCATTCCCCTATAAAATGGGTCCAAAAGCTTGTGAATCGCTCAATAAATAATCAAGATATGGCGTTACAACTGCGTGAAACATAGCGTTGTGATACAAAAGTCATAATACAAAAAGGCCTATTCTGTCGAAAATTTTAGTGCTACATACACGAATTGCATGTGGTAAGACAGGAAACATTCTGCTAAACATTAGATTCTCTTAATAAATAGGCACTAATACGGCTTTTTCTCAAATTATTGGTAAGTAACCCAAATAAGTGCATTTCAAAAAAAATTTTTTTCAGTTTTGTGATTTTTTTAGCCTTATAAATTGTCAGGTATTATCTTTTTTTGCGCCAGTTGATATGCCCAGTCATTCTCCTATAAAATGAGTCCAAAATATCGTGAATCCGTCTATAAATAATCAAGCTATGGCGGTACAACTGCGCGAACCCATGGAGTCGTGATACAGATATCGAAAATGTGATAAAAAATTAATTAAAAGGTTGACCCCTTTTTTTCGCATTTTTTCTCGATAACTTTAGTTATATTTTCATACCTCAAAGTTTGTCGACATGATGGTGGAACACATTGTATAACAGGACTGATCATGTAGTCTCTGTTAAAGGTACAATTTTATATATTTTTTTCAATATTGAACTATAGCTGGGAGGCGGCAAAAATATATTAGAGCGAAGGGTACTCTTTAAACTGAATTCCAAGCTTTCGGAGAGCTATGCCTCCATCATCAGAGCTGAAATATTCGATGATGGAGGCATAGTTCTAAGAAAGCCTGGAATTCAGTTTAAAGAGTACACTTCGCTTTAATATGTTTTTGCCGCTTCCCAGCTATAGTTCAATTTTGTTCGGTAACAAGTCTATTGTCCAATATATACTGAGCGAGGAATGATTTCTACCTCAAGGATATCACAATCCTTGTCTGGGGTATTTGCCGTTAGAGTAGTTATTTCTGTTGGTTCACTGTTTTCATATCAGCCTGATACCTGAGTTTACCAAAGTCTACCTGATGAGATCCACTGCTTTAATGTACAGAGTGTCCGAAATCGATGTCGACACTATGAGTATCTCGGAAATTATAAAAGGTACAAAGACAGTTTTAAATGAGGAAAGCTATAGGTGAAAAGTATTTGCAGTTTATGGTCACTTATAGTATGGTTTTGATTTTTTTCCGTTTTCGATATGATTTTGAAAAACCAAAATGATGCGTTTACTTGATCGGCTGTAACTTTTCTATTTCTCGACAATTATCAAATCTATCATCTAGTCGCCACACCTATATAAAGCCAAACTAAGTAAATAACAATATTATTCAGAGAACTATTAACCACATCTTAACATATTACAGTTACTGTACTGGCTAATCAGCATTCTGTTCATATGACGAAGAATATTTAGAATTTTCTGTCAAGAATTTAGAAAATTTTGCAACCGACAGGCAGAGAAAGAGGCAGATGTCAGACCGACAGACAGACACACTGACGAAAATGAGCGACATAGGTTTCTGTTCTTGATCATAAAACATCCAAAAACACAATATCGAAAGTTTTCTCGATCAAAATGCTTCCATCAACCTATGATAAGTGAAATAAAACTTTGATTTTTAGTAAATTATTCAAACAAAAATTGAAGCCTTTCAAGCTGCACACATCTACTCACATAGAAATAAAGTCTTGGACGAAGAATATATATATTCTTCCATTCAAGTATACCCCATCTGCCTATATGCACAAAGCTGTAATTATAGTGAACTAGTGAACTGAGAATGTAATATTTTTAATCATACTATATTAAGTAAATATTCAAAACTGGGAAAGCCTTGAAAGTAAAAATACCGATACCTTAATCAAGTATATGATAATTTTGTAAACAAATAACCAAACATATCACATGTAAAAGTAGTCTTAGGCTAAATTTCGCCCAAATGAAGTCGAAATAAATAAATAATACTTCCAACATATTTACTGAAGTATTTCATAATTTTGACGCAAGATTTTGGTCTTCTTGGAAGAAGCATCTAGGGTAGGGTACAGTAGAGTAGAGTATCTGTATAAGCATGCGAAAATTTTTCGTTTTATGGATTTTTTCAAAATTCATGTTGAAAAATACCGATTATCTTACTCCCACCGGTCCGCCATTGTTTATATTCTATTCAACAACTACAGGCGTATACAGAGTATAACAATGTAACACACAGACACAGGTAAAATTATGAATTATAAGAAAATTACTATGAAGCCTGTGGTGGTATGTCAACGTACATAAACCAATATTATCATATCATATTTTCCACAATTTTCCAGCAGTTTGTATTCTTGATGGAAGTAATAGGAGCTCAAATGCAAAATATGATATCCTTACTAAAACTGTAATCAAATAGTTGGTCGAAGGAGTATTGAAATTTTAGTTGTAAAGAAAATGTATTCTTACACAGAAAAAAATACTGTTGCGTTTCCAATTAATTGTTAGTATTTCGATGTTTTTCCATCACCTTAAATATATTTACAGTTGTTTCAAATCCATGTCATTGAAAGAATTCAATCCTTATATTCGTAGTAATCATAAGTACGCCAATAAATTCAAAATAATTTTTTATTCGTTCTGAGACGATATGTATAATCCTTCTAATACCAGTATTGACATATAATGCAATCAAAACATTCTTTTGTTTTCGAAATGTACCCTATGTTTCACTTAAGCAAAGCATACAATCTATTCAATGTACAAAAATTATTACTGCAACAGTATTTCGTGATAATTCATCCGATAAAAATTAATTTTGTTTCAATGGCCCTTGTCGTTCGCTGAACTATAATCAGTATTCGACGGAACTGATGTCCCGATTCAATGAAGGTAAGAATAAAGAATAGGGGGATGATCCCAGTGCTACTATCGCCGCGAACTCGTCAACATGGACGAAGTTGTTCCGTTGTGTTGTTTCGGTGTTAGCCGTGTTGTGTCATCTCGTTGTTTTGCGTATTGCATCAGCAATTGTGTGATTTAAATGTGTCCAGTTATATATTAAATGGAGGACCTACTGAGAAATTGGGACTTAGAAGAGCTAACACCCACATTTGAATGTAGGTATTTAGAATAGTCAGGCAGTTATATTTCAGTAATGTAACCACTTCTTATAACTTCACACAAAATCACACCATTAAACATCCAAACGAATCAATCAGCTGTCCTCGCAATAAAATCTGTTGGTCCAAGGAAAAGAATGTAGTTTAGAATCAATTACCAAACACAGATTCGATTCAACGACAGGCTGCGATTGAATCATTCATTGGAATCCAATGACATCTTGTAGTTGAATCGACAATACGATATAATTCTCTACCAACTATACACTTCCCATTGGAGAAAACGTCGCTGTATTCTGTAACGTCCCATTGAATCCAAGCGTAAGTCTTTGACAAAACGACAGATTTTTATGTGTGTAGTCAGAGCATATTTCTTTAGAATGAGTATTGATATAAACAAAATATCTTACTTGATTCAAACTAACCGTAATTTTCTTATCAATAAAACGTTCTTAGAGCGAGAACAGATGTTCGTGTAGCCAGTATAGATGTCTTTATAAGATTATCACGATTTTTGAATTGAGAATATCTTTTTATGTAGGTGTGGTAGTGTAAAGAACAAACGCAAGCAGCAGCCTTCTAGACAGATAGCAGTAAAAATTTTAACGCCGACATCGCGGGTTCAGTGAAACCGAGTTGTTTTTGTTTTAAGAAGGGAAAAGTCGGATCGATGCAGGGAAGTTTCAGCTGGTGGAAACCCGAGGATTTTTAGCTTGAGTAGTAAAACATGTTCCAACAACGATTGGCCTGAAAGGTGTAGATGGATCGGGGGTGGCTAGGAGAAGCGACCGGGGGTGGGGGGGGTGGGTGACGAAGGGCGGTAAGAGAGGGGGGAGGGAGAGAAAGGACGGCCGAGCTGGGGTCGCCTTGCTAAGGATTATTTGGCTTAGTCCTGAAACGGGAACAACGGAAACCGGCATCTGTGCGGCAGTTTGAATGCCATTAGTAGGTGCTGCGGAGCATTTCGCTCATTGCTAATGGGGTCAATAGAATGCTAGATTTCACTTAGTCATAGTATGTTTTACTTCTCACACCGGTAGGTGACGGGAGTATTGTGATCACGGAAATTTTCGATTCTGAGATAATACGCTTTTTGGGCGTTTTATGATATCTACATAACGAAAATATTCGTCACTCATTTCCGTCGGTCTGTCTGTCTGTCGGTCTGTCGGTCTGTATGTCTGTCTGTCGGTCTGTCTGTCGGTCTGTCTGTCTGTCTGTCGGTCTGTCTGTACGCGTTCTTCTGTCCACGTAATCTCAGTAACCGCTGCATCATGGATTGTGACGAAATTTGGGCAGCGATATGATGTGGGGTCGTAGTAGGTAATGTTCCTATAATTTTGGAAGTCGTTATACGGGGGGCGGAGTAATTAGCAAAAAACAAAAAAATTCAAATATTCCTTAAATTTCGTTTTAAGATGTTTTAGGGGTTCCTGATCATTTTCTACTTTTTTTTGCCATCGGATATTAAAGCAATTCCAAATATTATGAAGTTCCGTAAAGCTTTAAAAAAAATACTAATAACACAAGCATTCTACTCGCTGGACCAATATTTTGAATTTTCCTTCACTCAATGAGTTACTCAACTATTGCCCCAAGTGTTTGATGAACATAAAAATAACCTTCATCTATGGAGTGTCAGTAAAATTTTTAATTTGTGAATGTCTGACTTTTAAGTATTTTATTTATTTTTATGTATTTGTATTTTAATTTTTATGTATATGTATTTTCATTACGTACTTTTACATAGTTATTTGCTTTGTCAATAAGATTTTTTATATATCTTTGGCAATAAAGCATGTTAACCAACCAACCAATATCGCTTTAGATCGTTCTGTATTGACTAACGTAAAAGTTATGGAATACATTTTAATGAAACTTTGTCACAGTATTACTACCGCGGCGAGGATGGAAAACGCGTTTTGGAAAAATCGTGTCAGTGGCGGCGCAGCAATAATAAAAAAATAAAAAAAATAAAAACGCCTCAAACTTTGTTTTTAGGCGTTTTAGGGGTTCCTGATCGTTTTCTACTTTTTTTGGGTAGGGGTGAATTTGGGGTGGTTGGGGGGTGGGGGGTTTGAAAACTGAAAAATTTGTTGTATACATAATGGGCTGTCCATTGACCTGTGAATGAAAAACCTAGCGGCATAATCTCCTTTTTTAGGCCCATCCTTGCCTATTACAGAAACAAAGGGACTTGAACAGTTTTGTGATGTATACATATAGGAGTATTGCTTAATTTCGTTCTATGTATATTGCGTAAAGCAAAAATTATTAAATTAATTTTAATGACAAAGAATTGACTATCGCGGCGAGAGTGTCTGAAAAATCGTGTCAGTGGCGGCGCAATAATAATTAAAAGACTAAAAATATGAAAACAGCTCATACTTCGCTTTTAGACGGTTTAGAGGCTTCTGATCGTTTTGCATCGTTCAGTTGAAGGATCCAGAATGAAAACTGTGGCGTCCTAGTTCCAAAGTAGGGAGACGCAAGTAACTATTTACGAAAGTTTTGTGTTGTACAATACGTTTTTTGCGGGAGGGTGGCCGATGATTTGGTTGTGAGGGGATTTCAGACTATAGCTTCATGTAATGGGAAAACAATAAAATGAAATCATTATGTGTGGGAAGTACTGAGTCAGTCAACTTGACTCCATTTTTGATGATGAGACGGAGCAGTTCGTATTTCTCGTTTCTCATAGTGTGGCCAAAATATTGCGTTTTTCTTTCTTTTATGAGGTTCATAAGCTCTGTTGTCTTGTTCGTTCTCCGCAGAACTTCCTCATTTGTCGTATGACTCACGTAAGATATTCTAAGCATCTTACGGTAACACCAGAGTACGAAAGATTGTATTTTTTTTGTGTTGCTTCTGTCACTGTCCAAGCCTCAACACCGTACAGTATAGTGGAGAAAACATAGCATTTCAGTATCAGAGCTCTTAATGCTGCATAGCACCTTTTGCAGTGAATGGCCTCAAGCTTCATCAAGATTACTTCCAAGGTAATTTATTCTTCTTACTCTTTCCAGCTCTGTCCGTTGACGTTAATTTTTACTTTCTTGTTTGATGCTTGCTGACAGCCATCGTGTTTGTTGTGAAATCTCTAAAATGCCTAAAAACGAAGTTTGAGGAACATCTAAATTTTCTTGTTTTTTTTCTAATTACTTCCCCTGACTATGCACCGATTTCCAAAATTATAGTAGCATTACCTACTACGACCCCACAGCATATTCTTACCCAAATTTCATCACAGTCCATGTAACGGTTACTGAAATTGCGACGTTAGAAAAACGCCAACAGACAGACCGACAGACAGACCGACGGAAATGAGTGACGTGTATTTTCGTTATGTAGATATCATAAAACGCCCAAAAAGTTCATTAACTCAAAATCGAAAATTTCCGTGATCACAGTACTCCCCTCACCTATCGGTGGTGTTGCAAGTAAAATGGATCGGATGCATGAAGTTATTCAAATATGTTATCCAAATAATAAAAAAATGATACGATTGAGCTTGGAAAAATATCTGGAAAGTTGTGATTAATGACAGTTCCCAATTGAAAGCAATTTCCTAATTTCCGCTTTCATAGCTAGGATTTAATCAAGTTGAGGAGCCTCTAAAGTTGTTTCGGCCGATTACTAACTGCCATGGCGGTCTGAATCGCAAACACCTGCGAATCTCCCACAGATCTTTGCCTTGTCTTCCGAAAGAATTAGTCTGTACGTCCTCGCACAAACGGAAAGAATTACGTTTTCCTCTTTCCATTCTTTCTCGCTCCTGGAAACTAATTTTTCTTCAGTAGATCAGGTCTTGCATATACGGCATGGGGTAGAAAAGACAAGCTTTGCATATCTATAGTTTACAAGCTTGGCAAATTACACACAAAACAGCTGTAAGAGGACATGTCTTATCTTTGTTGCAAGTTCCAAAATGTAAACACACAGAAATTTTTTATATTAATCTATTTTTAGAATAACTATACTACGTACACTGCAGCGGTCTACTCGGCGACTGCCGTCGTTTGTTGTCATTGAATATTGTCTCTCCTAATACATTGGAGGATTGTTTTGGACTTAATTCAGTAGCTACCGTTGGAGCTGAACTCTAGGTTTACTCTAAAGTGCGGAATAATAACGAACAAATGTGCATAGATAACAGTTTTATGTTTTACTTCTATGAAGTTTAAAAGAGAAATGTAGTTCGATTCATTGATTTATGCAACTACAGTGCCTGTAACTAATATTGCTATTCTTGTACTCAAATATGAGATTTTTGAAAATTGGTTACTACGATTATCAGTAGCTTTAAAAAATCAGAAAATATTTTGATTTATACAGGGTGATATATAACTGCTTGGTGATAGCAAACATTTTTTAAATGAGACACCCTTATATTATCCCATATTCAGATTCTACTCATGATCCTTGTTCTTATTATATAATATATTGTAACATTAGACAGGGTATTTTAAAAGTTGTGATCAATTGTATATCCAAATCGCTGTCAACGTATTAATGAATCAAAAATTATTTTTTTTGCTCCCCACATCGACAGGTGAGGGGCAGTATATTATGATCGCGAAAATTTTCGACTTTGAAATGCTGCACTTTTTGGGCGTCTTATGATGTCTACATAACGAAAATTCACGCCACTCATTTTCGTCGGTCTGCCGGTCTGTCTGCCTGTTGGCGTTTTTCTAGCCTCGCAATCTCAGTAACCGCTGCATGGATTGTGATAAAACTTAGGCAGCGACATGCTGTAAGGTCGTAGTAGTATCGTTCTTATAGTTTTGAAAATCGGTGCATGGGCGGCGAAGTGATTAGCCAAAAAAGAAAAATAAATATTCTTTAAGCTCTGTTTCTAGGCGTTTTAGGGGTTTCTGTTCGTTTTCTACTTTTTTGGATGGGGGTGAGATTGTTGTGGTTGGCGTATGGGGGTATTAAAACTAAAAAACAGCTAACCTTCAACCTTCTATTTTAGGCATTTTAGGAATTATTTTCTATTTTTTTTCTGGGTGGAAATGAGACTGGGGTAGTTGGGGGATAGGGGGCTATAAAACTCAAAAATGTTTTGTATTCATACATCCATTGACCTGTGAAACAAATACCTAGCGGCTTAACATACTCTTTTTGGCGGGACGGGCGATGATTTGATTGCAAGGGGATCTCAGGCTATAGCTTCATACTATGAGACCGTAATTTATAGGAAGCACTGAGTCAAACAACTTGACTTTATTTTTATATGGCATGATAAAAAATATCCTCTATTTTTAACGCCGACTCTAAAAAAGGTCGGCGACACATATTCATATACATGGTGAGATAGAATGTAGTATCTAGATTTTCGGATATCAGAAACTAGCAGATTTTCGGATACTGTTATTTAATCCTTCTTGTCATAGTTTTTCCTCTCTATAAAACAACAAACAAAAGCAGATAAAAAACCCGCAGAGCTAGTGTATGCTAAACTAACATTATAAGGTATGTTTAAAATTTGTAGAAAAATCGAAATATCTCAGAAACTAATGAATGCAGCCATAGCAAGTTACAAAGATGAAAGAGCATATTAAAAGCAATTCTTTGGTATAATAAAATATTGGGGGTTACATTTAAAAAAAGAGAGAAAATCTAGATTTTGCATTCTACATCACCTTGTATACGAATATGCGTCGCGGGATTTTTTTATAGTCGATTTTAAATCTAGATGATATTTTTTATATGTGTATAAGAAATGACTTTTGATTCATCACTTTTTGATATACAGTACGTTCATTTCACAGGGATTTGTATATATGTAAAAATGGTGATCATTTTTGAAATACCCTGTATAATGTAACAATACCCTATATTGGAAGAACGGAAATCATTAGTAGAACTTGAATATGGAATAATATATCTTATTCAAAAAAATGCATGTTTGCAACAACACGTAGTTTTGGATAACCCTGTATAAATCTAAATATTATCTGAGCAAGGAGCATATCCGTGGCTACATCTTTTGTATATAACTTTTTTCGCTATCTTCTACAGTAGTGGTGTTATCGACCAAGCCGGTACTAAAAACTCACCCTGTATATCTTTGATAATAAATGTCGGCAAATTAATGGCAGAATTAGTATTAACACTATTAACGATTTTATTACAAAAAACACTCATATCTTATGACTGGGAAAAAGTTCAACGTAGTGAATATTATATATCGGAATAAATACATGTCTGTTTCACTAGTACACGCGTGGTGTATTCTAGGCACAAGACGAAGCAGCATAGGCTAAAATATTGTCGTCATTACATTATATAGCTTTTCTTATTAAAAGGGATTGTGGGTATCAAAAAAACATCTTTATAAAAAACCTAGAATATCTGAATGAGTTTGTTAAATAACAATAATAATATACTTTTTACACAACTACTCGCGCGATGTATTCCAGGTATCAGACGGACTAGCGGTCAAACTTTACTTGCTCGGCAAAGTTTGCAAGACAACTGACGACTGACGGCGAAGCAAGCTTTAAGCAAAGTTTACGGAATACATATAAGTTGGATCACTCCGCAAAAATATCAAAACGGCCTGCCCCTTGCCCCGTCTCCCCGGTACACCGGTAGCAGTGTACCGACGTCAGCCGGGAGATACGGGCGGCGCAAAGTAGAGGTTGAACGTGTTTAACGCGAAGTGTATACAGTGTCTCAAAAATACCGGATTTTGTTATCTCGGATTTGTTTGCAGGAAATGGATAATCTTTTTAGAAGTTTGAGAGTAATCAATTTCGCGAGAAAATATGTTACCAATCAAGTTAAATTTATTAACGAATGGAGAATGACAATCAGATCCAAACAGTCAGGTTATCCCACGACGATTAGGACAAGAAATATGTCGGAACTAGGGAGTAGTAGAGAATTATAGTTTTGGGCATGTAAATTAGAGCAGATGTTGTGTCTTTTTTTGTCATTGTACTATCCAATGAGGTATTTGTTTTTGGTCACGTGACATTCGATTCAAAATTATTAATGGAACACCATGTATATTTGTGCCTGTGTTCCTCCCGATAAAACAATTCCAACAAACTACAACACTTGGGGTCTAAAGTGATTAGTTCAAGAGTTACAGGTACTAAAAGGATTGTATCACGCTAAAAGCATATAGTGAGACAAAATATTCATTCGGTAGTCTTACCGTACCACCCAGGGACATTGTAAATTATATTTTAGAGCTGGAAAATATTTTTATTGACAACTTTAATAATTTAGTTTCTGCAGTAGCAATTGAAATGACAGTGAAAAGCAAAATATCAAAAGTAATTTATTCACATCCATGTAAAGCATTTCCACATGATTATCTTTCAAAATTGTACATACGAGTTCGTATATACTATACCATAAAATTTATAGACTGTGATCTCAAAAATAAGCCAAAT